>SNQJ01S0148028.1:3205-23648 GCA_010110895.2 Picea sitchensis
TTAATATTATTAATACTAATCATTGTTTAACTAAAACCATATTAGGAAAATTAATTATCTAATTAATTTTACTTAATAATCTCTATGCATCTATTTAACCAGGGTTGTTACAAACAATTTCTCTGACCATCTACCCTCTCCTGGATACACTCTACTATAGGGGTTGAATGTCTTCCCCTCTTCCAATATCACCATCAGGCACCTCCTGCGGAGATAGTGGAACAAAATTCTCATTCTACACCAGACTCCGAGTCAACGATGATAAAGATACTTGTGCATCTTTGATGCCCTATGCAATGAGAGGATGATGGGAATATGGGTTAGGCCTTCTTCTAGGAGGACAAGGACCTAGCATAGGGTCATTCATAAAGCACTCTTTGTCCTATGTAGACCCTAGACCCACTCTATAAAATTTAACAATGCCAAACAAGTTGACATCATGACCCAAAATAAAGTTTGTCCATTATTTTCTAAAGAAATATAGAGGTCCCTCCTTGTTATTGCAGGGAGGTTTTTCAAACACCATGAACTATCTATTCATCCAGTTATCACTAAATTGTGATTAGATGCACCAATCCATACAAATATGTTTTTTATTGACATGTGTTTGTAGTATATATCTATGATCAATAAATAAATACATTTAATATTGTTTCAAAGTATTCAAGTCTCTGAATTAGTTTTGATCGAGTCTTGTCCTTTAATACTCAAACATCCTAGCCTTGTATTAAAAAATAATGGTTAATTTCTCTTGCAAAATTGAAATGCATGATACAATGGTGTCCAATGAAATGACCAATGATAATAAAGTAGGTTGTCTCGTACCCCTAAATTCATGTACAATTGATCTCAAGGTGGTCAACCCTTCATCAATCTATGTGTTTAAGTTTGGTGGTTGTGGTGAGTTGGTGTTTTTCATGCCTTCGTGTGCTTGTGTGGTGTTTTGATTGTCTTTGGGTTCCATGTTAATTATTATGTTTCAATTTAATAATGGAGTTCATATAAATTAGGTCATTTTTAAAATTAAAATGAAAGATTACAAAAAACATGCAAATATATAGTTTAAGAAATTAAAAAACAATAAAATAATCACAACTACATACCTGGTTCTCTTTGAGACAGTGTTAGGATATTGTATAATTCCACAAGTTTATTATTCTTTAAAGGTGAATGGAAAGAACCTACAAACAACATGAATGTGAACAATCTTAAGTAATTGTAACTTGCATTCATAATTTATAATATGTTCATATGCAATTATATTTCTTTCGCTATTAAACTTTACTAATAAATATACTACCTTTATTAGAACTCTATGTGAAGGCCCTTGTAAGAAAAATGTGGTATTGTCCTCCCATGCAAAGATAGGGGGTAGGGATTAAATATGAGATGCACTTAAATATAAGATGTGTTGAATATTAATATACTTTATTCTTACTTCATTTTTACATGGTTGCATGCATGTTTTTTTATCAAATGTTTAGTTACCTAGAGTTGGCTCTTCCATTCAATCCTAAACCTGACCATTACCTCTTAGGATAGGTAAATGAAAGTGTTCAATCCTTATTTGTTTCTTAGAAGTTTGAAGTTATACTCTTCTGTCAATCCCCAACTGCATGACACTATTCTCTACAATGTCGACCCCCTATATTGTGCAAAATTGATATTGGGTATGACATACTAATTTATCTACATCATTCAATATTTTTCTCTTATGAAATTTAACACCCTCACAAGCGATATCCAGAAATATCACTTTCATTCCTTAGCCACACCTAAAATAAAACCTCTCTTCGACAATGAGATTGTTAGACAAGTGGCACTCGATAAAATATTACATATTTGTGTCATCCATGGGGCCAAACTTAATCAAAATAATCAATCTCCAGACTCCTTTACACCTCTTCTTATATATTATAATGATAGTTTTACTGAATCCAAAGGATTTCCCCCTCCACAACATATCTAACATGAAATCAATTTTGTATTTGATGCCTCCCTTCCCCACACACCCACTTACTCATCAAAATACATATTCAATCACTTATTACCACTAGTAAAATCAAACCGATCAACACACCATGTGACTCACTATCATTTATAATTACAAATAGGGAGTCACAAGAATGGTGGTTGGTTAATTACTAACAAGAAATATTGCTTGTAGACTTATTTCTTGCTTGCTTGGTTACTAATGGATGCTTGCATACCTCTCCACTTCTTCAATTTCCTCAATCAATATGAAAACACGAGGCGCGATGTGGTCCAAATGGCTACTAATCATGCCCAAGATCCCTTGAAAGGGAATGAAAGGAACACACATGTGTTCCTAGGAATGTGACTATTGCGTGTGCTAACTGGAGGTTAAAGGTTTTTCGAACATCTCACATCAGGAACACATTCACATTCCTAGAAACATGCATGCGTTCCTGTAGGTGTGTGATACAGATGGATATTGTAGGCCACCCACCTACTCCACTGGATCAAAGGATAATTTTCATTTTGCAATTTGTTGCCTATTTTTTCCAGTCCTAAACTTTGAGGGTCGTTTTGAGGCCCTAAAGATTGTTTTTGGGGCCCACCACAATCATATTGTATGCTTTACCTAGAGTGTGATGGAAACATGTGTACTACTTGGATATTTATTTCCAACGAGCTATCGTGATCCTAAAACGAAGATCGTATGTAAATGTTATCACCCCGAGAAGTTGACGTACCAACTTACCCCATCGGGGCCCACATGACTTTTGGCGCTTCATCTCGTAGGGTTAGGTTTTTGTATGTTTATGGTTTTATCATTTATGATTTATGTTAAAAATTCCTTTGGGAGCCTCATTGTCAAAGTTTGTTTCGGTCTGCATTTTTACAGTTTCAACATATTCTCTTTATTAATAGAAGTCAAGTTTTACTATATCTATCTGTATTTATTTCATATACATATGCATTCCATTTTGTTCCATTTGTAAATCTATATCAATGGTATCAGAGTGGTCTTATCTTTATTTGTTTCTCTATGCATGTCCCCAACGAGGTCAAGGTACAAGGAATTGGGACTTGAAGTGGTGAGCCCTTGCAAGATCGTTCCACCGAACACGATGGTCTCCAATGGTAAAATAAAAGAGAGATGACTGAGTAAGATATCCTTTTAAACTATTTCTCGAGGAATCCCTCTCATGACAAAGGAATGAGATGATGGATAACTTTGCACAAATCCTTCGACAACTGCCAACAAACGATACATCTTCATCAAGTGGCCACGCCACCCCCTTCAAGGTATAAGTCAATTTTGATATCCCCTTATTTGAAGGACATATAGATGCAGATGTTGCAGATAAATGGTTGAATATCCTAGAAGGGTATTTTTCGGTCCATAATTTTTCTAATAGAGAAAAGATTACCTTTGTGCTCCTTAAGGCTATCCCCCGTGTCAAGGATTGGTGGGAAATTTACTATGAGAAAAAGGCCACTAAGGAATATACAATATTTGTGGTCTCCCCCACTTGGTATTCTTTCAGGCATTCTTTTAAGGAATAATAATGCCCCACTGGAAGTTACGATGATCGGTATACGATATGGACCACACCGCGACAAGAAAGGGACCAAACATTACCATATTTCACAAATATCTTCCATACCTTTCACACTCAGATGGGTATAAAGGACTTTGAATGACATAAGGTGGTCAATAACCATGGTTTTATATATAGAAACATCCAAACATAAATGGATTTTTTGGACATCTCATCACTGGGTGCGACATATCGATATGTTGTCAAAATCGAGCAGAAATTAAAATAGAAGAAGCGGGAGTTTGGATCCGAAAATTATTCATAGAATAAGTAGGGAAAAGGTGACCCAAACCCATAGAAAAAAGGATAGAGAAAGGATTGACCCTCTTAGGAAAACCATTCCAAGCCACAAACCAAGAAGGGTAATGAGAAGATGAAGAAATACACTGGGAAGTGGTGTGAATTCCATAAAATACCTTGGCATAACATTGATGAATGTCACTCAAAGAAGTCATTGGTGGCTGATATGAAAGCCTCAGAGTCAGAGGAAATTTCTGACTTTGATACAGATCTAGACAAAGGGAAGTATATCATTGATGCAGAACCCAGTTCCATTATTGCTACCACCATACCACCAAGTTCCAATCAAGTGAACTAGAGGAACCAATGGAAGTTGAACATATTTTTCACTCATATATGTGGGTGAAGGGTGCTCCACTCCATTTCATTGTTGATATCAGAATTCAAAAGAAACTGATCTCTGCAGAGGTCATCAAGCGATTGAACCTATCAACGATGCCACACCCGCAACCCTACAACATTGGGTGGCTCCGCCAAGGAAGATAACTATGCGTCAACCAACAATGTCGTCTACCCCATGACATTAATCCCTTCAAGGATGAGGTATTCTATGATATTTCCCCCCATTGAGTTTTTTATTTTCTTTTAGGAGAACCATATTTTTGGAAACGACATGTTGTATATGACTCTAGACCTCTCAATGTTATTATTACTTTGGGTAGACAATTGTACAGGATACTAGAGTTAGCTCCACCTACCTCTATTTATTTGATCTCTGCTAAGAAATGCAAGAAGGTAATTTCCCATACCAGGAAATTTGTCTTCTTCATGATTCACTCTCAAAGTGAACATAAGGCCGTAGCCACATCCATGACCTTTTTACAGGGCCTGTCCATGCAACAGAAACAAGTGGAAAAGATCATGGAAGAATACAACGACATCTTCTCCTCACCCACCAAGGTGCCATGACACTATCAGGTCAAGCATTCAATCGATATAACCGCTAGTGAAAATTTACCCAATGGGCAAGTCTATCATCACTCTCTGATGGAAAATGAGAAAATTAAGAAAAAAATCCAAGATATGCTTCAAAATGGGCACATCCAACCCAAATCCTCACGCTTTAGGAGCCCAATTTTACTTGTACAAAAGAAATATGGGACTTCATGATTCTTCATTTATTACAAGGACCTAAACAAAATCATAGTCAGGAATGAGGACCCAATTCCTTGGATTGAGGACCTTCTTGACCAAATCAAGGGAGACAATTTTTTTAGTAAGATTGACCATAAGTATGGCTACCACCAGGTCCCAATAGAACAGACTGATGTATGGAAGAATGCTTTCAATTCCAAAGAAGGTCTTTTCGAATGGCTATTCATGCCCTTTGATTTGAAAAATTCTCCAAACAATTTCATGAGATTGATAGACAATATACTGCATCCCTTCACCAATTCTTTTATGGTGGTATATATGTATGACATCCTCATATTCAACAAGAATTGGTATGAACAATTGCAGTATATTCAAGAAGTCCTTCACACTTTGTGACAACCAAAGATATATGCTAACTTGTAAAAATGTTCCTTCGGAATTGACGACAACGTAGCCCCTTCACCACCCGCAGGTTGGAAGGTCCATACGCTCTCACGATATCTTCTCTTTCCTCGGCCCAAAGAACACTAACCGGTCCTTCTATTTCCCTATCAGGAAATATGCACCCACAGATCTCTTCACACGATTCCCCCTCTCCTTACTTATCGGGGAATCAAAACTCACGACTTCATGAGTCCAATGGTCGAGCGTTGCACTCTTGAATCCCCAAGACCCGATGCAAGTCAACACTGACCTCTTCCCGTTCCTTGTCGGGACTTACCCTATCGCGATTTATCCACTCGCGATAATAAAAAACCTGTATCCCTGACTCCCGATGCCCAATGTGTCGAAACTCCGACACACGTGCGGATTGACCATTCAATTGCCGCTTCACTCCATCAGCATTTCGGGGTTCGCGGTATCGCGAATCCTGATGTCCAATGTTTCGGGAATTTACTTTCCCTGAACTCCGATATAGTGTGCCACCTGTCCTCCACCACTCCTGTGGCCCCACACTGTAATAGTACTCGTCGGGATATCTTGTATTGCAATATCGTGATTCCCGTTACCAAATTTCTGACTCTTCTCTTATGAAATCCAGATAGGCGATTCCGCGAATGATCCAATGGCCCTGGCTGGCTTGGATCAATGGCTCTGCCCCTCCTGAACTTCGAATCTCTTCCACACTTGCATTGTAACCTCCCTGCACCTCCGCGAGATCCAACGGCTCGTAGTGATTCACGAAATATCCTCGGAGGATTTCAATCATCCGTTTCTCCTGGCGAAATTCTTACGGAAAGACTAGGTGTTCCACCACAGAACCCGTCCTCCTACGCGCAACTTGTGAAGCTTTTGTAAAATTCCAAGGCACAAATCCTCCACATTGTCCTTCAACAAACACAAAGGGTCTATCCTTCCTGAGCGTTTTCCCACGGATTTTAAGTTCTCAGAAAGGAACTCCTTGCTCGCACTCCTTGCGACAACCTTCTAACACATCTAAGTGTTGAAGTCTTTGAATCTGCGCACACCTGCAGCAGTAGTCTTAAAACACTTGCTCAGGTTTGCAATCCTAAACGTCACCTGGCCTGCGCATTCCTTGCACAACTCATGTTCCCAACTGCACTTCTAGGATGAATGAGAAGAAAATTTATCTCTATCTGAACCCTCTGTCAACGCACCCCTCGCAGACACTTCAACTGCACTCCTTGCAGGAATCCTCTGGCTCAATTAGAGAAACAATTGAAACTCATTCATTCTTCCTCTCAGAATTCAATTCAAACATGAAATCATATACATAGCATATAAAAGCAGATGTATAACTAGAAGAAAACATTCATGAGCATATCAACATCAATACACAGAGAATAACACAAACCATGAATTTGAATCAAGTTCTTCTATTAATTCAAATGTATGTACATGGGTGTTCTTACACAACTCATTGCTTGCTCTTACTCTTCTTCCTCTTCAATAATGTTACAAATGCACAATGAGGGTGTCTATATCCCGTTTCCCTCTTGCGTTCTACAATCGTCTAATCTAGAATTAAATTCTATCTACTTTACATTAACTATCTTAAATGCCTTCTACCTACTAAGGATAGAGCTATCTGCTCAAGGTCCATTACAATATTATGCAGTGCACTTCATTAAAATGTTACATTAATGTTCGCACAACAAATTCCAAGGTGATTCTTCAAAATCCGTGTTGGCTTGTTTCGCACAACAAATTCCAAGGTGATTCTTCAAAATCCGTGTTGGCTTGTCCAGCTGACCTCCGCTTCCACGCTGGCTCGCTTAATGTGGGCGATGCTCCTGCATCATACACCTTTGCTTGAAAAAAAAATCATGGGCTCCTGTCCATGAGCTCCTGCACGGTCTGTCCATGCTTTTGTATCTCGGGTTCAGTCTCCTAGTTGGCATCTTCAACTGGATGGTTCTTCCACTTGACCAGATACTCAAAGTATTCCTTTCGTCTGGTCCTCTTGCTCACTCTCTTATCCAGTATGCATTCCATCTGTGGCTTCTCTGCAAATGGCATTTGTTTCATCCACTGGATCACTGGCTGGTCATCTCCAGTTTTTGCTTCTCCAGCCCTGTATGGGTACAAATTTGAGAGGTTGAATATCAGAGAAATTCCGATCCCATCGAGTAATTCAATCTCATAAGTATTTTCTCCCATTTTATTCAAGACCTTGCACGGTCCAATTTTCTTCATCTTAAATTTATTATATGTTCCTCTCGGGAACCTTTCTTTCCTCAAATGTGCCAGAACCAGATCACCAACCTCAAACTGAAGTTGTCTCCTATGTTGATCTTCTCTATGCTTATACTCCTGACTCGAACCCAGCAGTCGCTGCTTCACCTGACTGTGAAGTTCTTTCATCACCTCGGCGAATTCTTCTGCACTAGCGCTCCTAGTCCCAGTCTATTTTGAATCTCTCAGTTCAGAAACTCCTCTTGGATGCATTCCATAAACAACCTGAAATGGAATCTGGCCTATGATCCGATTCACTGAGTCATTATACGCAAACTCTGCCTGTGGAAATATTTGGTCCCACTGGCTGTGGTGCTCTGTCACCAAGCTTCTCAGCAAGTCTCCCAGACTTTTTTTCACCACCTCCGTCTGTCCATCTGTCTGAGGATGATAAGTTGAACTAAACAACAAGTTAGTTCCAAGCTTCTTCCATAAGGTCCTCCAAAAATGCCCTATGAATTTTGTATCTCTGTCCAAAACTATGCTTTTCGGTAACCCATGATGTCGAATGACCTCCTCGAAAAGCAGATTGGCAATGTGAGTTGCATCACTGGTCTTCTTGCATGGGCTGAAGTGTGCCATTTTGGAAAATCTGTCCACTACCACAAATATTGAATCAACACCTCTTTGTGTTCTTGGCAACCCCAATACAAAATCCATGCTTATCGCATCCCACGACATCTCTGGTATGGGCAATGGTTGATAAAAACCTGCATTCTGCTTTCTTCCCTTCGAATGATGGAAAATTCGACATCTATCCACAAACCTCTTGACCTCTGATCACATCCCTGGCCAAAAGTATGATTCGCTCAGCTTTACGAATGTTTTGTCATGACCGAAATGTCCTGCTAATCCACCACTGTGTTTCTCCTTTAACAAGTTATCCCTCATGGAGCATTTCGGAATACACAGTTGATTGCCTTTGAACAAAAATCCTTCCTAGATCATATAGTCTATCAAAGGACTTATGTCTCTAAGAACTGGATTCTCAGTTGCTTCATACGCTTCATTGAAATCTAGATCACCTGCGTACATGTCCCTAAGTTCATCAAAACCTAACGTCTTGACTCAGAACTCCTGCAATAGCAAACACTTCCTGCTCAAAGCATCATCCACTTTGTTAGCAGTGCCAGAAATATGTTTAATCACAAAAGTGAAATTTTTCATATACTCAACCCATTTAACATGTTTCTGATTCAACTTCTCCTATTGAGTCACAAACTGCAATGCATGATTGTCACTGTACAATACAAACTCTTTCGGGATCAAATAATGCCTCCATTTCTTCAATGCCTATATGATGGCATAGAACTCCTTGTCATAAGTGGAGTATTTCACCTTCGCCTCATTCAGCTTCTCGCTGAAATACGCGATTGGCCTGTCTTCTTGACTCAAGACTGCCCCGATTGCAAATCTGCATGCATCGCATTTCACCTGAAATGTCTTCAGGAAATCCGGCAATACCAAAACTGGTTGTTCCGTGATCTTCTGTTTCAACATATTGAAACTCTTCTCAGCCTCTGCTATCCAATGAAAAGACTTATGCCTCTTCTTCACTGTATCCATCATCGTTGCACTAATTCCACTGAAATTCCTGATGAACTTCTGGTAGAAACTTGCCAAACCATGGAAACTTCTTACCTCAAATATATTTCTTGGTGATGGCCAATTCTTGATCACTTCCACCTTGTCTGGATCCATTCTCAACTCATTTTCCGAAATGACAAACCCCAAATAAATGAGCTCTATCTTCATGAATGAGGATTTCTTCATATTTATCAACAACTTCTCCTGCTGTAGTTTTTGCATCACTGTAGCCAAATGCTTCAGATGCTTCGTTGCTGTTTTACTGAAAACTAGTATGTCATCCAAATACACAATGAAAAACTTTCTGATGAACTCCCTTAGGACTTCGTTCATCAACCTCATAAAGGTACTTGGCGCATTTGTTAATCCAAATGGCATAACAAGCCATTCATACAAACCCTCGTTGGTTTTGAATGTTGTCTTCCATTCATCACCCTCTCTCATGCGAATCTGGTGATATCCGCTTTTCAAATCAATATTTGAAAAATATTTTGCTCCACTCAAGCAGTCCATCAGATCATCCATCCTCGACAATGGAAATCTGTACCTGATGGTTATATTGTTGATATCCCTTGAGTTAGTACACATCCTCTAGCCTCCGTCTTTATTCGGACTGAGTATTGTTGGAACAACACATGGACTCAAGCTTTCTCTGACCAACCCCTTGTCCAATAACTCCTGGACTTGCCTCTTAACCTCTTCATTCTCTTGCGGTATCAACCTGTACGCAGCTTTGTTTGGAAAACTGGCTCCTGGTATGAGGTCAATGTGATGACTCACACTCCTGATCGGTGGCAACGAACGAGGTAGTTCGTCCACTATGATGTCAGTGAAATCTTCCAGTATTTCCTGAACTTCCTCTGGTAAATCATCCACTCTTGTGCTAGTCAGAACGATTCTCAGTTTTCTGACCACAAAGAATTGCAGATCCTCCTTCTTCTTCACCTCTGTAAGAAGTTCCTTCCCACTCATGAGAAGTACAGTGGTTCTTACTTCCAGCTTCACCTCTTTATCCTTTATCGGAAGCAACATGTGTGTCCTCCCATTCCTCTCCAGGGTGTATGTGTTCATTCGCCCATCATGAATCACATTTCTGTCTTATTGCCATGGTCTACCCAACAATAGATGAAAAACATCCATGGGAATAACATCACACAAGATATTATCATTATACCCTCCTATATTGAATGCAACCAAGCATTGTTTAGTAACAGTTACCTGGTGTCCTTTCTGTAGCCACGAAACTCCGTATGGGCTTGGATGATCAGTCATCTTTAGCTCCAGCTTCTCTACCATCTCTATAGAAACAAGATTATCTATGCTACCACTATCTACAATGACCTTGCACACCCTGTCCTTGGTCTTGCAAGCAGTCCTGAAAATTCTGGTCCTTTGGACTGAACTTTCCACCTCCTTCTCGGGTGTCAAAAGGTCTTTTCGCATCATTACCAATCTTCCGCCTTCTGCGTCTTTTGCCTCAACATCCCGCCTCTGCGCCTTGGTGATGTGAGCTTCTCCAATGTCCTTCTTTTTCTTTGGACACTCGTAAGATTTGTGCCCATTCTTTCCACATGTGAAGCATGTGATTACTCCACCTCTTCCTCTTCCTCTACCTCTAGTACGAGGAAAAGTGTTGTTGTCAACATAATATCCTCTCTGCTCATTATGTTGCCCTCGTTGTTCAACATATGGCCCTCTCTGTGACCTTCCACCTCGCTCAGTACGAGTCTGAGGCTTCTTCCATTCCTCCTTGGGCTTCTAGAATTTGTCCTGGGCAACTGCCTTGCCTCTGAGATGACTTCTGCCTCGGCCCCTCTGACCTTTCTTTCGGTTCAGCTTCTCCTCAGCTTTCAAATCCATCTGATAAGCATCTTCCACCATCCGGATGGTTACCATGCTCATCTCATCCTAGATATCATATCTCAGGTCATTCATATATCTAGCAACCTTCTCATCATCTCTCTCCCGATGACCTGCTCTGATGTTTAGTTTGTAGAATTCCTCAATGTATTCTTTCACTGTCATCAGTTTCTGTCTCAGGTTCTGCATTCTCCTGAACAGAGAAATTTGATAATCCCTGGGGATGAATTTCGCCTTCATCTTCGCAATCATCCTATCCCAGTTCTTAATCTTCTTCTTGCCCTTGCAGCGTCTGTCAGCTTGTAGCTCATCCCACCACAATGTTGCATGTCCTTTCAGTCTTTTGACTGCATGCTTGAATTTCTTATCCTATTCAACATCTTTGTAGTCAAAGTATGTATCGAGAGCTCTAATCCAGTCTAGAAGCTCCTCTGCATCCAAGTTTCCCTCGTAAACTGCAATGTCCATCTTTTCTCTTGCACCCATCCTAGCAATAGCTTTGATCAAACGATCGTTTGATGCATCTTCGGCTGCAACTTCTTCTTCACATTCAGCCTCAATCTCACTCTCGGAATTACTGAGATCCCCTGCATTGGCTATGCATCTTTGTGTTGTCTCCATGTCTTCGAGTCTTTCTCAGAGATCACGCATTTTCCTTTCTATGGCTGGATCTGCCATCTTCCTGCCTCTTCTTCGTTGCACTTCCCTATCCTCTGGATCAGGTGATTGCCTATCCCTTCTCGGCGGCATGGTGAATTCTCTTTCTCTGCTACAGAAAGAAAAAAATCTTTCTGTTCTCTGATACCAGACTGACGGCAACGCAGCCTCTTCACCACCCGCAGGTCGGAAGGTCCACGTGCTCTCATAGGATCTTCTCTTTCCTCGGCCCAAAGAACACTAACTGGTCCTTCTATTTCCCTATCGGGAAATATGCACCCACAGATCTCTTTGCGCGATTCCCCCTCTCATTACTTATTGGGGAATCGGAACTCGTGACTTCACGAGTCCAATGGTCGAGCACTGCACTATCGAATCCCCAAGACCCGATGCAAGTCAACGCTGACCTCTTCCCGTTCCTTGTCGGGACTTACCCTATCGTGATTTCGCCACTCGCGATACTAAACAACCTGTATCCCCGACTCCCGATGCCCGATGTGTCGAAAATCTGACACACGTGTGGATTGACCATTCAATCGCCGCTTCACTCCATCGGCATTTCGGGGTTCGCGGTATCGTGAATCCTGATGTCCAATGTTTATGGACTTTACTTTCCCCGAACTCTGATATGGTGTGCCACCTTTCCTCCACCACTCCTGTGGCCCCACGCTATAATAGTACTCGTCGGGATATCACGTATCGCAATATTGCAATTCTCGTTACCAAATTTCCGACTCTTCTCTTACGAAATCCTGATAGGCGATTCCGCGAATGATCCAATGGCCTTGGATGGCTTGGATCAATGGCTCTGCCCCTCCTGAGCTTCAAACCTCTTCCACACTTGCACTGTAACCTCCCTGCACCTCCGTGAGATCCAACAGCTCGCAGTGATTCACGAAATCTCCTCGGAGGATTCCGATCGTCCGTTTCTCCTGGCGAAATTCTTACGGAAAGACTAGGTGTTCCGCCACGGAACCCGTCCTCCTATGCGCAACTTGTGATGCTTCTGTAAACTTCCAAGTCATAACTCCTCCACATTGTCCTTCAACAAACACAAAGGGTCTATCCTTCCTGAGCATTTTCCCATGGCTTTTAAGTTCTCAGAAAGAAACTCCTTGCTCGCACTCCTTGTGGCAACCTTCTAACACATCTAACTATTGAATTCTTCGACTCTGCGCACACTTGCAGTAGCAGTCTTAAAACACTTGCTCATGTTCGCAACCATGAACTTCACCTGGCCTATGCACTCCTTGCACGGCTCCTATGCCCAACTACACTTCTGGGATGAATGAGAACAAAATCTATCTCTATCTGAACCCTCTGTCAACGCACCCCTCGCGGACACTTCAACTTCCCTCCTTGCAGGAATCCTCTGTCTCAATTAGAGAAACAATTGAAACTCATTCCTTCTTCCTCTCAGAATTCAATTCAAACATGAAATCATATACACAACATATAAAAGCAGATGTATAACTGGAAGGAAACATTCATGAGCATATCAACATCAATACACAGAGAATAACACAAACCATGAATTTGAATCAAGTTCTTCTATTAATTCAAATGTTTGTACATGGGTGTTCTTACATAGCTCTCTTCTTGCTCTTACTCTTCTTCCTATTCAATAATGTTACAAATGCACAATGAGGGTGTCTATTTCCCGTTTCCCTCTTCGCACTCTACAACCGTCTAATCTAGAATTAAATTCTATCTACTTTACATTAACTATCTTAAATGCCTTCTACCTACTAAGGACGAGAGATATCCACTCAAGGTCCATTACAATATACAAGTGCACTTCATTAAATTGTTACATTAATGTTCGCGCAACAACTTCCAAGGTGATTCTTCAAAATTCGTGTTGGCTTGTCCAACTGCCCTCTGCTTCCACGCTGGCTCGCTTAATGTGGCGATGCTCCTGCACCAGGAATGAACAAGTTCCAATACCTAGGTTACATTGTTGATGAGCATGGTGTTCATGTGGATCCAACCAAGATCCAATTCAATCGTCACTCAACGGCCCTAACCAAACTAATCGAGGTTCAAAGTTTCTTAGGACTTTCCAAATTCTATCGCAAGTTCATGTTTTGATTCTCCCATATTACATGGGCCCTCAACCAAGTGAGAAAGGGTGGTGGAAAGGTAAATTTAGTGTGGGGGATGTCACAACATCAATAATTTGATGATTTGAAACATCGTTTGTGCTCATATCCAATACTCACCTTACTCGATCTGCAACAACCTTTTGATATTGAGACTGATGCTTCAAACTATGTTGTGGGTGCATTCCTAACTTAGTACGGTTATCCAGTGGAATATCATAGTGAGACACTATCATATTTCATCTGTAACTATCCCACCTTTGACAAATAAATTTAATCGATCGTACAATCCCGCTGAAAAAGGAATCATTGCATTCTTGGGAAGGAGACATTCATCCACACTGATCATAAGCCTATTCAATTCATGTAGACATAAAGAAGATAACATAATGACCTCCATCAAAAGTAGTCCACATTCTTGCAATATTTTCATATCAACGTAAAAAATAATAGAGGGAACATCAATCATGTCACTGATTTCCTTAATCGACCTCAAGTTGTAGCCATAACCACGGTGCTCCACTCTTGTGGACATGAGGCATCTAAGTGGCCCAAAATCTACACAAGTGATCCTGACTTCACTACGACTTACCAGATGTTAAACATAGGTGTGATTGTCACTGACTTTCATATTCATGACAAAATGTTATGCCATCTGGGCCACCTCTATGTTCTTGCAAGCAATCATGAGAAGATGATTTGGGAATCTCACTACAGTCTGATGGCAGGACATTTTGGCATGTAAAATACCATGGAAGTACTACAAAATCATTTCTACTAGCCAAAAATTGAATAGGACATCACCAAGTATATTAGGTCCTGCACTTCCTCCAACATTTCCAAACCAACCACTAATAATCAAGGCTTGTACACCCCTCTTTTTACTCCTGATAGGCCATGGGAATCCATGTCTATGGACTACATGTGGGGTATTACTTCAACCAAGTAGGGAAATGACTTTGTTTTCATGGTGGTTGATCAGTTTTCTAATATGTCCATGCTCATAGCCTACAAGAATAATATCACAATGGAGGCCACTTCCAAGATCTTCTTTGAATGAGTGTGGGTACATTTTGGGATACCATGGACCATCATATCATATCAGGACAACAGGTTCCTGAGCACATTATGGTCCAACCTCTGGTCATAGTTAGACACCAAGCTCCCAAAATCCACCTCCTTCAACCCCCAAATTGATGGCCAGATAGAGGTTGTCAACATAATGATCATGCATATATTGGTAATGTACAACTCCAAACATCCATTCACATGGGATGAGAGTCTCCCCTATGTTCAAAATAGCTATAACAGATCCCTTCATATCTCTACTAGACATGGTTTCTTTCAGGTGGGGTTGGGATTTCAACCATTGGGTCCCATTGATGTCGAACTACCCCTGACATACACACAGGAATAAACATACCATGCTCAATCTGAGGCCAACAAAGCCACCAATTTGATTGAATGAATTCAACACATTTGATAATAGGTCCATGATATTTACATAAATCCAATGCTAAGTACAAACAATGCCATGATACACATCAGGTGTTAACATATAAATTGGTGAATGCAGACATAAACTAATCTCCCTAGATCCACCTAGATCTAGAACGAAACAAGACAGTACATGGCGCTTTCTCTAATCTCTAATCATCGAATTTACTATCAAACAAGAGATGAATGACATACCTTTCAATGTCGCTTCCTTATATCTTTTTTGTCCTTGCTTCACTTCAGTTCTCTTGTGATATTGGATCTGCAATGACACAAAACAACCAAAGTGAAAGCAACAATAGTATACTCAATGAAGTCTTATACATGTGATCAAGGAGTCATGTAATAAAATGAGAGTGATTTTATGAGAAAGAAACATGCCACTGTATTATATAATGTGGAAGAAAGATACAACCAGATGCCTTGATGTCATCAGGTTCCTTCCAACAATTCCTTGCTTCCCACACACTTTTTTCTCCAATGCATTCTGAGACTATGTATCTGATAGCTATTCACAATCTATCTTGACAAAGAAAAGCTCAAATCCACTCTAACCAAGCTAACAATCTTAAGCCAAAACAACTAACTTTCTCAATGAGATATCCTCTCCTTTTATAAGTTGAAGAGTATAAGGTGAGGAGGTTAGGATGATCCCAATAAATCATGAAAGAGAGTAAGATCCAAACTGTTCGGAGGCCACCTCACCATAGAATCTTCTCCTTCTAGAAGCATCGAGAAAATGCTTATTTTTCCCACATACGAAGGTCGTCGCACCCTAGCTGTAATATAGCCTGCGAAAACTCCGCGACCTAGCTATAGTGAAACCTATGAAAATAAAGCATTTTCGCACCTTAGGTATAGAGCAACCTGTGGAAATCCTTCTTAATAGGGTTTTTACAAAGGAAAATCCAATTTCTTCTCTCAGGAAAAGTTCTTCTCCCTTCTTTCTTTAGGAATTCAAGCCACTAACCCCTCTAAAGGAAACATATAGGTTTACATAATTAACGGTCATAGGGATGAGGAAAATAATGTGTAATAGAGAGCCCCCCAAAGTATGAAGTTAGAACAGAGTGATAGCTAAAATACTTTGTTGAGTGTGTGTAGGGAACAAGGAACAGTCGGTCGGAAACCTACCAACAAACAAGTAAATACAATACAATAATATATCATCACTGAGGTAGGTATTCCCATACTTAGAATACAAATGACTCAAAGTATAAATGCCGACATGTGAAGATCCATGTCAGGTAAGACAAGTCATGGCCACCAAACATACACTGTGGATCCATGCCATTATGACACAAATCTGAGCATAGCCACCCAAAAATACAGCATGGATCTATGTGTTAAAGACTCAAATTCGAACATAGCCACCAGACACACAATGTGGATCCATGCAACAATACAAACTGAATATACTCCAATGCAACCTGAATCTGTGAGAAAAGATTCAGGGTCTTCATCTCCACCACTCTATAGTACGAATCTAACCATGTGAATACATGTGTTGAAGTTGAACATGGTAGAAACCACCTGATTACCGATCATTAATGAATATCATTAACAAGGGAAAGGGAAATCACCATTAATGTCAATGACTCCCAAGGTACACTAGTACAATCCAACGAATGTGAATTAATAAGGTGAAGTCAAACACTCGGTTGAATCTCCCAATCAGGGGTCAATAATGAAAACCCATTGTCGAAGTCGAGGAAACCTTCCATTGAGGCATGAAAGTTCCAAGGTACCAATTAGTTTCTAAGTCTAATTCCTGGATAATGAGTTGAAGTCGATAGGAAAAGACTCATCACAAGAGGGCCTTAATGTATCCCCCATCAATGACATGAAACGGGTAACAAGATTTGAAGTGGATCAGAGTAACAAGTGATTCAGGACTGACTCAAGGATGATCGACGCAATAGAAGGATTAAGGACTGCATACATGGCCGACGCAAATAGAAGGATTTTCGGTTTAGACTTATTTTGAACATATTGACAACACCACAACTGTCTTGGAAACACTGACTCAACAACAGGGATCACAGACCAATTTGTAATCTTATAAACGAGCATGATCAAGAGACAAGTGGATTTTCCAACCTAGACACAAGGCAAGTGAAAGGGTGTCATGTTCAAAGGATACTCTTCCATAGAATACAGGTCTAGACACATTTCTTTCCCAATTTCCCCCCCCACCATTTATCGCGAGTACCTCTTTATTTTTACACAAGATTGAGGAGGATAAAATATGCTTGAAATGTAAGCTAATCCTTCGGATGAGTTCCTCGGAGTATGTTTAACGATCCCTAGGAAGGAGTGGTTCAATCCCATATGGGCCTTTTGATGTTTGTTTCACAAGTCCAAAGAGAGAAAACTCAGGGGTTTTCATGTTTAGAGAGTCTAAAAAACACTTAAACTAAACTCTCTCAGTTCCTTTTTCATAAAGTATTCTGATGAGACTGAAAAAGAGATAAACTATCACTCAACAGACGTGCTTTCCAATACTTTAACGAGCATGAAAAGAACAAGATCGCTCGACAATATTTTCATGTTTAGAGAGTCTGAAAAGAGCTTAAAGGGAACTCCAGGGGGTTCCTTTTTCGTGTAACCTTTACGAGTCCGAAAAAGTGATAAAAGTTTACTTGGTTACATTCTCATTGATTTATGAGCACGATAAAAAACAAAGACTAAGATTGGTAACTTATTTTCATGTATTTACGAACATGAGAAAAAACAAAGACTAAGATCGGGATTGTTTTTATTTTTATGCAAGCTTAAAACCAAAACAAAACTATGTTTGGGATAGATTTTATTTTTTCACAAGCTTAAAACTAAACAAAACTATGCTTGGACCTGGTTTCATTTTTTAACAAGGTTTCCACATAGATGCAAAATCTATCCTCATAGTTGGTTTCATTTTTTAATGAGATTGAAATAAGAAAACCATGCTCAAGGATGGTTTCATTTTTTAATGAGCTTGAAATTAGTAAACCATGCTCATAGCTGGTTTCATTTTTTTAACAAGCTTGAAATCAGAAAACCATGCTTGTGGCTGGTTTCATTTTTTAATGAGATTGAAATCAGTAAACCATGTTCATAAGCTCTTCTTGGTCATGGCTTCCAAGAGGAAAAATCTCTGAAAGGACACCATGTCAAGGGACAAACCTCGGTCATAGCCTCCAAGAGATCTTCACTTGATGGAAGAAACACACTCTAGAAGGAACACATGTCGAGGGTCATGATAGGGGTAAAGTGGTCAGGCTCCAATAGCCATACCAAAGAGATCACCATGTCAACTAGTGGATCCATATCATCAGAAGCTGAAGTCATGGGAGACAACGCCACATAATTGACCTATGGTAGGGGAAATACCATCCGCATATAAGAACTACATAGGGAAGTAATCCAGTTAGGACCGATAAATGAAATTTTATCAATAGTCACAATTCTTCCATCGTGAGGGAAATATATCACACGAAAAAGAGTGGACACAATAGCTTTCATGGCATAGACATAATCCCGCCCAAGGAGTAAAGAGAAATCGAAGGGGTCTTGGACTACCATAACATCAATAAAGAGAGTTTTCCCTCCCAAAGTTACAGGAAACTAAGGAAGGGTCCCTAAAGGTTGACTGGTTCTTCTGTTAAAATCTAACAGATTCTGTGTAACCGACGCAAGTTGAGGACAACCCAAAGATTTCCAAGCAATAAAGGAAAAAATACTAGCAGATGAACCTTCATCTATCAGCGTCTAAGGAACATCCCGACCACAAACCTGTACTGTAATCTGGAAAGGAATGTGAGAGGGAAGATGAGATCTGGTTATCACACCCCAATTAAAAAGGATGGACTCATTACTTGGAGGGGGTTCCATGAGAGAAGGAGGAATCCCCCCCAGCATAGTAGATTTTGTATCAACAAGAAAAACATGGGAAGTATCAGGTTTACTCTCTAGCGAGAGAGTAGGATCGATTGATGATGAGATCAGATCGACCACTGAGGTTTCATTCTCTAAGGGGAGAATGGGGTCGACGGGTGGAAACAGATCGACCACTTGGGTTTCACTCTCTACCAAGAGAGTAGGATTGACTAAGGATGGGATCGGATCAACCGCCTGGGTTTCACCCTCTGGCGAGAGAGTGGGATCAATCGAGGATGAGATCAGAGAAACCACTTTGTCAACTGGTTCAACTAAGGACGTGACCAGGTTGACTACATGATCAACCAGACTGATCGATGAAGGGACCAGATTGATCATTCCATCAACTATAGGTGGGTCAAGAGTAAGCTTGCGATAAGTNAGAAGTTGAGGCTGTGAAATAATCATGTTTTCCATGAATTTTGAGGCTTCGTCCATACGAGGGAAAAAGTGAGTTAAATGACTCCATTTGCATAACATGCATGATAACTTGACTCTACTTTTCTTCTTCCCAATAGTATCTTGACTAGTTGACGGGAGGTCATCAACATGTTGTTCAGAGGTTGATGACAGGGGTTGGTGAGTATACCATGCCTCTATAACCTTGGATACACCAGGGAAATCCTTAAGAAGATGGCTACCCTTACAAAGCCTACAAGGGTACTTGGGATTATGGGTTGTTTGGGTGAACTTGACATCATCAACACTCCCAGCATGATCAACAGTAATTAGTTTCTTTCCAACGTGTCCGACAGTGGCTAGAATTTTAGATTCTTGTTTATTTTTCTTCTTCTTCTTATCCACCGAGTTACTAGCTTCAGATATTTCACTCGATGAAGAAGATGAAATGGAAGAAGAACTTGCAAGTGGAGAAGGTGAAGAATATCTTACTGGTGAATAAGGCGAAGGATCAACATGAGGTTGATGTTCTTGGGGGGAAGTTCTTACAACAGAAGTACTAGTTGCATTCAGGATTACCTGAGTGGAAAACAACCATACCGGTAATCCAATTGTGAGACCTGGAAGGATCAAAGTAGCGATGTGAGGAGGACCAATGTTCCCATAAGAAGGAAAAACAAAAGGTTCCCCTGGAATAGGGGTTCCTTCATTGGTCATTCCGGGAATGGATGTCATTAAATAAATATCCAACCTAGAGTCTGC
>SNQJ01S0148029.1:0-23648 GCA_010110895.2 Picea sitchensis
GGGGGGCTAAGGGGGAAGCAGAGTACCCCTAGCGTTAGCTGGGAGGTACTGGTGAGGTCTTGACGGTCGGCGAGCGGGAGAGGCACAAAGCACGCGGACGACTCTTGGAGTAGGTAAAAGGCAACGGTACACTCTTTGATTGTAGAGTAGAATGCATTAGGATGTATGGTTAGACCTGCATGTGTATGGGTATTCTAGATGGATGAATTTTTAACTTCAATCGGTGTTGGTTTTTGTGGGATTGAATGGTTTTTCCTTATTTACTTACTCCAGTAAATTTTCGTGCATTTAACATTGCTGCAAATTTTACTGTGTCAATTTTGAGTAACCTCTAGCCTTGCATTATATTTTCATCCCTATCCCCTAAATGGAGAAATTCACTAAGTATTGTCTTGCTGAAAAACTTGAGTCTGCTTGCATTCATTGATTGGGAAGCATTTTTATCTCTTTTTAGACCGTAATAGTCTCCGTTAGTCAAACCAGCACAGCATGGCAGCCTCTAGACTAAAACCTCTATGTAATAACCTTGATTTTAATTTTATTGGACGCTAGTACCATATCGCGTAAAGCTATAGTGATAGGCTTGATGTTCTGATTTATGAGTAAACGCATTGACAATATTGCCAATCACTGTTTAAGTTAATGCAAAGTGGTATATACATGGATGCGTTTTAGTGGTGAGTTTGTTCTTCTTTATATGGATGTATTACCTCAGTTATTTAAAGAGATAAGAGAATATTTAGAATTCGGCAGTTAATGGATGCAACTACGAACTTGTAGAAAATGATGTGGTACCTTCGTAATTAATTATTGTGGTGTAGTTTTGACCCGTTGACAACCCTGGTCTGATTTTAATTCCTTGTTGTTGTACATGAAAGTAACATAATCTTAGTGAAACATTTTACTGTGTTACTGTGTAAAATCCATGGATCTACTTGTTGAAAGCCTTAGCCATGGATCTAAGACTTTACCCTTATCTTTGATTGATAGAAATGACATTCCAGTAGCGAATGATCAATGCATTTCCTGTAGCGACTGATGGCATGCTGGAGGTGGTCTTGGTCTCGTCCCCTTCAGTGAATCGTTCGGCGTTGAGTTTTAAACCCCTGCAGTGATACCAATCCTTAACAGACAGTTCCACCGGCATCTTAATCAACGATGCACTTCACAGCCCATTCCCTTTAGTGTACAACCTTTGCTCATAGGGTTCTGAGTTGATTAAGTAGCTATCATTTTTAAATCAGAATTTCCTAAATCGAATTCGGTTATTCCTCCTCCGTCTAATTCGTATTCGAGCATAATTGATGGCGTAGATTGTTTTTTTTTCTCCTTTAAAAACTTATGAGTAGTGCCCATACCTACCGTAGAGAGGAAGTGTTTTGCTATGACAGAGTTGTCAGAGAGGAAGCCGTAATGGCAGTGCAGTTCCCTGGTTGGGTTCTGAGATTCCTGAGTGATAGGGCATGGCCAATTGTTATTTTCGTCTATTACTAATGTTGGAGGATGAGTCTACAGTTGTAACTAACCCAGCTCGTGCCCCCACCTTTCTGTGATTTTAACACTTCCATAATAGTCAATTGAGGAACGGTATTAAATGGTTCTTATCGCCCAACCTTATTAATGACAGTTGTAGCGTTCCACACTTATAGTTACTACTTTATAAGGGCAATGACCAGTAAGAGCACGTTGGGTTTATTTGGGATTGATGTCAGATTGAGTTGATTGCGCACCTGTGTCATCGACTACTTCAACTAAAAAGATACTTTAAATGTTTTACTTTTCATCAATGGAAAAGAATGCACGGTAGACCCCAAACCCGAGGGTGGTTGTCAAGGGTAGCTAGAAATCAGCGCTGAGTTCTTTTTGCTTTATTTAATTAAGATTCGTTCTTCCTTAATACCCCCGTACATTGTAAGTTAGCACGCCTAGTATCTTGTTTACTTCCATTTTGGATTTATCTTCCTTTAACTCCTTTAATGAATGGTAGGGTAGCTTGGGTCCCCTCCTTATTTTCTCCTTAAGATGTAATCCTTTACACCTTATAAATAGGAGTGTAGGGTGGATTGACATCCGTGTGTACCACTTAAAAAGGTCGGGATCTTCTTGGGTACCTTGTAGTAGAAGATGTATTTTAGCATTTAAATCTTACTTGTTTTTAGGTGTTATCCTTTTAATTCCTTTAATGAGTGTATAAAGAATCCTTTACTCCCTTTAATTATTCTTTAGGTTGATCTTTTATGATTACCTTGAGAAAGAGGGGACTTGGAATTTGGTATTGTATTCTTAAGTTATTACTTAAGTAAGATAAATTCTTTCCTTTTGATACTTACTTAGCTACATAGGAGTTGTACTTATTATATGAGTTGAATTATTTGTTAAGTGTTGCTCGACTGGAATGAGCCTGATCTTAGCAAGTTACTAATCATGGTTAAAATAGGCTTTTACCAAATTCAAAAAGTAGTTAAGCTCTGGTGTTTCTTGTTATTTTTCGTGTATTATCCTCTCGCTCAATTATATTTAATTAATGCGTAATAGATTGATTAACCACAGTAGATTATTTATTGCAAGGTTTTTGCATTATAAAATGTAATGTTGTTATCATTTCTGGCAATGTTAATGTAGTTTGATTGTTATTGATAACGTCTAAGATGTAAGGGATTGTTATTTTATTTGCAAGTTATTGGATATAGAATGCAATGTTGTTATTATTTTATGGTAAATTTGGTTACCGATAACATATAACTATAATGTCTCTAAATTAAGTACAATAAGTTATTATGAGTTAGTAAGTGGGGATTGCATTTAATTGACTTTACATTATTTTTGGTTGGACTTAGTAACTCGTCGACTATTGGAATCAAATGGAGCGATTGATCTATATTCAATGCTAATTGAGTCGTAGATAATGCCTTGTCTTAATGTTGGTGGGTTGTTGTCGGAGTCCTTCGGACTTGCGCCTTCCGTAGAGGTCGTGGTTTTTCATTATTTATTGTTGTATTTAGTTGTAATCATTTTATTTCTTGGTATTCTTTTGTTGGGAGGGATGTAAATACCTCCATGTTCCTCAGAACAGTCACTATCCCTGAGACCTTAAATGGTTAAAATCAATGGGAACCTGGGCTTGATCATTTCTTATGTGTCTTGGAGGTCCTAACCATTGCAGGGTAGGATGGACGGGTAGTCAGTCTTATTTATAGTCGATTGATTGTCGTTTAATGCATGCAGATACTTGATGTGCGTCTTAGGTCATCATGTTTTGTTGTTGTTGTATGCATATTGTACGTCGTCAGGTGGCGATGCAAAGTCGAATGTGTTTATTACCCTTGTACACACGCGCACACACAAAAAAAATAAATTGCACTTGTTATATGAGGATCGTCGTCGTAACAAGGAGGATCGTTACACATGTGTACAGGGGAGGTTTTTCAAAATCAATTAACTGAAAAAGGAATTTAATAAGAATTTGGGAAACTAATTACTTAAAAACTCTATAAAAAGGATGGAGGAGGAGGAGTATGGATCTCAGCTTTATGCATAAAGTTATGCTGCTGAAATTTTATCTTGATTGAACTTTCTCTTGTGGGAGTTAGGATACCTAGCTCCAGTAGCGAGTGGTAGCTCAACCTTGCGAGGTGAGATGGGTGCTAGCATTCTTTGGTATTGTGTGTGTGGCCCGTTTTCAGCTCGAGGGGATCAGGGGAAAGAATATTACCCCTAGCGTTGGCTGGGAGGTACCAATGAGGTCACATCGGTTGGAAAGCAGGAGCTAGATGGCGCGCGTGAGGGACAATGACTTCAAAGCATTGACATTTGACTACGGTATGCATGTGTATATTTTTATTGAATGGTAGTTTAATATGTTTCCTGCACCTTCATTAATGTACTTCTACTATATTAAAGTTGATGTTTAATCAGCGTAACACTATCCAATGATTTCATTTTTATCTTTTTGTAAATTATCTTGATGGGCCTAGTGTTTTATGATCAAAGAACTTAAATTCATCCCATCCTTATGCTCGATGTATTTGAATTGACTTCCCATGGTGAACCCAAACTTTGATTGCAATGACTTCTCTACATTTGTTTTTATTGATTTAGTCGAAGAAAAAAATTGTGTTTTTATCTTATGTCCCTTATCCTTAAGTTATTAGTCTGTGATTGAGCAATCGGCCAGGAGCCTAATCAACTATCTTCACTCCGGTGTTTACGACTGAGATTTAAATGTCCTACTTTCCTGTGCATGGATAATAAGTGAAGGATAGATTTTCGCCCAACTATTTATCCCTTACTTATATCTACATTTTTCTTTTATGATTAATCTCTAATCTTTGCATTTCTATGAATGAGTATCCTTGTGTTTGGAATGATTCATTTCTTAATGCTTAGCCACTACATTTTCCCTGTGAATGATTTTCTTTGCATTTGGAATGATTCATTTTTTAATGTTTAACCACTTTGTTTTCCCTGTGAATTATTTTTTCTGCGTTTGGAATGATTCATTTCTAAATGTTTAACCATTGTGTTTTCCCTGTGAATGATTTTCTCTGCATTTGGAATGATTCATTTCTAAATGTTTAACCACTTTGTTTTCCTTGTGAACGAATATCTTTGTGTTTTTGTTTGCTTCATCTCTGAACGATTAATCTCTGTGTTTTTGTGAATGATTATCCGCATTCAACTTATCTATGTGTTCATTTTATATCTGTGTTCAATTATCTCTGCATGCAAGCAACTCAGAAGAACTCTGAGAATTCATTCCATCTCTGCGTTAACCAACTTATCTCTTTGTTTTCGGTTATGGATATTCTCTTCGCCCTTCCCAAAATTTCACTCAACGATTTCCTTTAAATTTTATGGTTGCCAGAAATTTTATTATGAGCAAATTACCAAGATTTTTGGGAGCGATTACTATGATGAGCGATTACTAAGATTGGGTGATTACTGTAATTTTTATAGAGTTTAATTTCTCCCTTGAAATGTAATTCAACAACGATATATTTACACAACGATTTTTGTGATATTTATGTAGTGATTTTTGTAATATTTAGACAACAACTTTTGTAATGTTTTAGACAACGATTTTTGTAATGTTTTAGACATTGAATTTTTGTAATATTTAGACAATAATTTTTGTAATGTTTACACAACGATATATATTACATTGTGTTTGACAATGATTTTAATTCTAAATAGGCAGTCTAATGGGTAGTGATTTAACATTGTTGGCACTAAATATTTGACAGCGAATTTATATATATTATAGACAGGATTTATAGACAACGATTTATATAATTTATAGACAACTTTATCACTTATTTTATAGACAATGAATCATTGTTAATAAGCGATTTCAGAATGGATTCGATAAAGTAATATAATAGAATAATGGATAGCGATATAGGGATAGCAATATATATCATTTGTTAGATAGTGAATTATTGCTAAATAGCGATTTTAGAAATGGAATGTATAACAGTAATATAACAACATTAATGGATGGAGAATTTATTAGACATCGATTTTATTGTTAATTAGACAACGATTTTATTGATGATAACATATTGTTATATAGAATATTTTTAGTTAGCATATTGTTATTATATAGCATAATGAATTCTGGACAACTATTTTAAACTGATAATTAAGATGAGGTGGAAGTTCTTTTAATGACTAAGAAAATCCCTTGAATTCATGTTCTTAATATATTAATTTACGTTTCTTATGATGGTAAGCATTATTTTTTCTTAGCAAAATGTAAGTACTAACTTCTTGTATCACCTATGATTAAGCTAGCCTTCTAATAACATTCTATTGTATAGAGAATTAAAATAGAATATCCGTGCACACAAGTTTTTGATATTATTCAATTATTTATGTTTTTCAATGTGGGAGACTTAGTTATTAAAAGTACCTCTTAAGAAAACAAGAAATCCTTTAGCTAGTTGTGCAATTTAATTATTGAATGATGTCAACTTGCATCTTGTGGACTTGTGGTTGGGTGCTTGTGTATAGTCTTCATGTATTTTTGACAGTTAAATTGGTCTCCTAGTGTGTTGGATTTTTCTTGGGTTATTGGTCTAGATACGTTATGTTGCGCCTGGGTTACTATCATGCCCACTGCCTTGTGACGTCATGATTCCTGATGAGGGGATCATTGTGCGTCCTGACTGATAGAATTGAATGACAACCTATCCAAAGTCATGTGTTTCCCGATGTGGGTGTAATGTTTGTTGTAATTTATGTTGGTATATGTGGTGTAACTTTTTTTTTTTCTTGTCTGTCGCTTGTCGTGAAGGTTCAAGTTACCTCTATCATTGATGTTGGTTTTGTTTGGTTGATCTTGATGTTGTCCCATATCTTAGTCATGTATTTTTCTATTGTTTTTGCTTGTTTCGTCCATTTGCATGATGTGCCAGTATGTTGGGTCGTTGTTGTCGTTGTTTCCTTCCTTCTTAAAACAAAAAAATATTTTTTTTGCATTACGTCGCATGTAGTCGTAATGACATAAGGTTTTTACATTCTTTCCATTGCAGTAAACCCTTGAGTAATATTCTAGCGCTAATTAAAAATTTAACATGTCCATGCAGTGATCTCGATTAGATTACACCATAGGGGTTCACAACGTGGTGTTGTGGAAGGAGGTGTGATGCCTCCATAAGGGCTCGTGCCCGTGGAGTCTAACCCCAAGGGGAAGAACAAGTCCTTGGGGTCGAGTCAATTGTTGTAAAGAATGAATATGGTATGACAAGGTCCTTCCAGGGAATGTCAAAATCCTTGATTCACCATATATACTCAGATAAGGCCAGGGCACCTGTACCCTTGAGGGTCCACAACGTGCCCCAATGAGTACTGCTAGCATTCACCAAAAACTCAAGAGGGATAAGTTCTCAAGTCCACAAGTGTCGTGAACGGCGCAGGCACTGAGGCATTGTTGGAGAATATGGAGATGTTGTTTTCACTTCAAAAATATACCTCCAACATGAATGTATGCATGGAGTTCTTCCAACTGAAGGGGAGCACTCTTCTTTGGTGGAAGACGCTCTTGCCGCATTTTAACATGGTCGTTAAACATGTGTCATGGGAACTGTTCGAGGAATGGTTCTGAGAGAGTTATCCTTTAGAGGAACTCATTGAGTGTTATCTCAACGAGTTTAAATCCTTGCGAAAGGGCAATCGTATGGTGCCCGAGTAAGAGGCGCATTTTATGGAGCTTCTTCGGTATGCTCTGCACCTGAATACCGTGAAACTTAAGGTCAACAGGTTCTTGTTTGGACTTAATGTCAGCTTTCATGGAAATTTTAGAATTATGATGCCTCAAACCTTGCATGATATCATTTAGAACGCCCTCGTAGCAGAGGAGGAGCTTATCAGCAGGGTTCAGATTAGGACACCAGTGAGACCAACAGGACATGTGTCATTTGGTGTGCAGCAACATCAGAAAACAATGAGACATTCACAAGGATATCATGGTTTCCATAGAGGATACACTCTCACTACACCTCGACAACCAATGCCTAAGTAGTGGAGTCCTTATCGAGGACCACATCACCAGTAGCAACGTCAATCGCAGCAGCAATGGTTTAGGCTTGCTCAGCAGAACAGACCAGGGTTCCAAGTCTATGGGATGTCAGCTTCTACTTCAGGTATCAGGAGTACTAGACCGAAGAAAGGGTGTTGGACATGTGGGGACCCACATTACTAGCATGACTGCCTAGTGGAGAGAACTAGAGCATCTGGATCAACCAGACCCACTACTGTGGGGGATTTGGGAAAGGCCCATCGCATTCATGCAGTGGTGAATAACTGCTAGGAAGAGCACCAGTCGACTATGCTCGAGACGTCAAGTACCATTGCTAACTAAACCCTTATCATTTTGATAGATCTAGGTGCCACTAGAATTTTTATTTCTAGTGCAGTGCTAGAAAGAATTAAGGAAAAGGAAGTCGAACAAGACAATTTTATCCTTTTAGAAATGGATTCAGGAGCCAAACAAAAGGTTGGAGGGAAGGTTATAGGCTGTAGCCTTAACCTGGGAGAGTTTGTCACCAGGGCCAACCTGTACGTCATGACCTTAGAATCTTATGATGTCATGATCGGTATGGACTGGTTGGAATAACATGAGGCGATAATCAACTTTAAGATGAAATGGTTGAGTTTGGTCGATGATGAGGGACAGAGACGCGTGATTGTAGGTCGAAACCAGGGAGTTTCCCTGAGTTTCATCTCTTCCTTGCAACTACGGAAGAGCATGCAAAAGGGGTGTAATCTTTATGTGATCCTTGTGTTAAATGAGAAGGGAGTAGCAGAAGGTCTAGAACACCTTCCGATGGTGAGAGAGTTTGCAAATTTCTTCCCTGAGGATTTACTTGGGATGTCGCTGGAGAGGGAGTTGGAATTTACCATAGACCTAAAACTGGGGACTGAACTGATAGCAAGAATGCCTTATCGGATGTCGACCCTGGAGTTACAGGAGTTGAAAATGCAACTAAAGGAGTTTCTTGACCTAGGAATTATACATCCAAGTGTGTCACTGTGGGGTACGCCTGTCATTTTCATACGAAAAAAGGATGGGTCGTGGAGCCTCTGCATAGACTACCGTCAATTGAACAAGGAAATGATCAAGAATAAATATCTATTTCCAATTATTGATGATATGTTTGATCAAATGAAAGGCACAACACTATTTTCAAAGATCGACTTGAGGCTAGGTTATCACCAATTACAGATCAGGGAGGAAGACATCCCTAAGACCGCATTTAAGATGAGATTTGGACATTACGAGTTTACTATTTTACCGTTTGGACTGACGAATGCCCCAGGGGTATTTATGAGTTTGATGAACGAGGTGTTTCACGAATACTTGGACAAGTTCATCCAAGTATTCATTGATGATATTTTGATTTACTCTTGGACGACGGAGGAGAATGACAAGCATTTACGCTAGGTACTACAATGTATGCAAGAGAAAAATTGTATGGGAAATTTTCTAAATGCTTGTTTTATTGAGCGAAGAGTCACTACTTAGGGCATTCCATCTCTAACGAAGGTATCTTCATGGATCTAGAAAGGTTTGAGGATATTATGGAATGGCCTGCGTCGACAAACGTCCCCGAAGTGCATAGCTTCATGGGTTTAGAGGGATACTATCGACGGTTCGTAGAGGGTTTTTCGAAGATAGCAAATACGATGACGGAATTTCAGAAGAAGAACAAGAAGTTTGTTTGGACCGAGAAATGCGCAAAATCATTTTGGAGGCTCAAGGATTTGTTGAAAACAACATCGATACTAAAGTTCCTTGACATGGACACAGACTTCTTGGTATGAATTGACACATCCAAGGAATTCTTAGGTGGAGTCTTGAAGTAAGACAATTGAGTGATCGCTTACATCTCGAGAAAGTTGAGAAGGCATGAGGAGAACTATGCAACACACGACTTGGATTTTTTAGCCATTGTTTATGCCTTGAGAGTTTGTAGAAAGTACCTTATTGGATGGAAATTTGAAATAAAAACTTACCACTATGGACTACAACACATCTTTACAGTGCAACGATGACTGGTACAAAACGGTCAACTATTTTAGCGCACAAAACACAAAGATGGCACGAAAATTTGAAGGATTTGCTATGGACAATGATGGATTATTGAGATTTAAAAGTCGAATTTATGTACCAACCAATGACTAGTTGAGGAGTTTGATCCTAAACGAGGCTCACAGAGCAGTGTACATGGCTCACCCGAGAGTCATGAAGATGAGGGTAGACCTTAAAACCTTATTCTTATGGAAAGGAATGAAGGCAGACATAGTCAACTACGTGGCAATATGTGTAGACTGTCAACAGGTGAAGGATGAACATAGACATACATAAGGATTACTACAACCACACGTTATTTCTGAATCAAAATGGGAGGTCATTTCGATGGATTTCATTGTTGTATTTCCACTAACGGCAAGGAAAAACGACTCGATTTTTGTGGTAGTTGAGACTCTGATGAATAGTGATCATTTTATTCCTGTGCATATGACGTATCAGACACTTGACATAGATAGAGTTTTCATCAGCGATATTGTGAGGTTGCATGGCGTGCCTAAGAGGATTATATCCGATCGAGGATCAGTGTTTATTGGATGATTTTGGACTAGTTTCCAATAGGCCTTGGGAACCCAACTTCACTTTAGTATTGCATATCACCTAGAGACAGAAGGGAAGAATTTTTTCCACTGATAGACCAAAACAAGTGTTGGGAAGAATTCTTTCCACTGATATAATTCGCATATAAAAGCAGTTATCAAAGCACCATTAAGATGGCGCCTTTCCAGTTTCTTTATGGGAGACCATGTTGGATGCCTTTGAGCTGTGGTTGGCTTGAGGATAGGGTCATGGTGGGACCATAAGGGATCCAAGAAATGGAAGATAAAATGAACACTATAAGACAAAGAATCAAGGAAGCGTAGGATCGACAAAAGAGTTATGTTGATGTGCATCAAGTCGATTGTAGTTACGAAGTTGGCGATTGAGTCTTCTTGCACGTGAAATTGCATAAGAGTTTAGAAAAGTTTGGAAAGGGTGCTAAAATATCTCCAAGGTTCATGGGACCTTTCAAGATTGTGGAAAGGAAGGGGCCTATGTCCTATCTACTATCCTTGCCTAATTCTTGAGGCGTATGCATGATGTTTTTCACGTATCTGTTTTGAGACATTATATTAGTGATACTACACATGTTATTGACATGAGATCCTTGCAGGTATATGTTGAGGGTGCATTCACGACTGAGCCAATCCACATCCTTGACCATCGCATTTGAAAACTACGATGTCGAACATTAGATTAGGTTAAGATTCAGTGGGACAACTATAGTCCGCACTTAGTGACCTAGGAGGACACATATAATATGCATCAACATTTTCCATTTTGTTGATAGCTAGACCTATGATATTTTGGTGCACTTTATTTTGGCACTTACATAATGTGAAACTTTGGGATGAAGTTTGAACAAGAGGGGGTGTATGTAACATCCCTCTCTTGCACGTACTGAGGGAACTTATTCTTTGAGGACACTTGAGTGCAAGTGATCTGGGTTGTTATACTATTGGTCGTTTTGATAATGATTATGAGATATTGTAGATTTGATGATATGCTATTTTGTTGTATTTACCTATACAGGTGTTATTGACTGGATTCTCCTGAGTGTGCAGGACTCTCGATGTTGAAGATGTTGAGGCATTGATGAAAACCTTGGACTCCAGATCGAGTCAGGGAGTGGACTATTGGGGTTTGAATGTTGTTGATGTGACGTATGTACATATGATTAGATGTGATGATGATTGATTATTATTGCTGACATGATTCGTTGATGGATGCAGGATGATGATAGCTTGCCTACCAGACTCACATGTGGAGTACAGGGGTCATGCAGGACAACCAGAGACATTGAGGGAGAGGTGTGGTAGCAGCCCTACCACAGCCTACTAGCAGTCCCATCATGGCTCAAACTGTAGGTTAACGATTACATAGTTTGAGAAGACCCACGATTCCATGAGGGAAGTCTCTGACAGTCACTCATGATGATTGTAAGGGGCGTGTAATAAGGCAGGGACCTTATTACTTAGAGGATCTTAGTCTTCCACAAGATCACTTGGTAGAGTATTGACTCTAGGGGTTTGACGTCTACCAAATTAAGTCAAGAGGCGAGTGGCACCCTTGGAGCATGTAGTGTATCTTGAAGGGCACATCATGCAAGGAAAACAGAAAGAGGTGAGTGGCACCCTTGGAGCACGCAGTGTGTCCTGAAGGGCATGTCGTGATTTTCACTGATAAGTTAATAAACCTAGTACCTAGAAAACAATGCCTCCTTAGGACTTGGTCGTCCTTAAAATAGATGTTGGAATGAGTAAAAAATTTAATAACTAAAAGTTCCCTTAAAAATTGTCTCCTAGACTAGTGAAAATTAAAACCTAGGTCTAAGTAGAACGTGTGGTCAAAATAAATAAATAAATAAATAACATGTAACAAGAAGGGGGTAAGAAATTCAAACTTATTTATTAAAGTCAAAATTATAATGGAGGATTAAATTTATTAAAAGGGAAAATGGTTTTTTTATCTACACTTGCTAATTTTATTTTTAGTTGAAAAGGGAAAAAGGGGAAAAATTAAAAAAAAAAAAAAACTTAAAAGAAAACAAAAACTCAAATAAAAATGGAAACATACAGAAAAATGGAAACTTAAAGAAAAAGTTGAATGTCTAACTTAGTAAGGATTCTAGCCTTTGGTACTTTCTAATTATGAACTCAACTAGGAATTAAGTAAGGTGTAATTCATTTAATATTTGTAAGGGAATATTGGGACACCAAGGAGCATTTTTAGGAATGATTTTAGGTGGGTGAGGGGGATAAGAATAATTAATTAATTAATAAAATTAATTTTCTGGTGCAACTAGGAGATAGGGCAACATGTGTACGGGAGAGGTTTTTCGAAATTAATTAACTGAAAAAGGAATTTAATGAGAATTTGGGAAACTAATTACTTAAAAACTCTATAAAAAGGATGGAGGATGAGTATGGATATCATATTTATGCGTAACATTACATTGTTGAAAGTTTATCTTGACTGAACTTTCTGTTGTGGGAGTTGGGATACCCAGCTTGGGTAATAAGTGGTAGCTTGACCTTATGAGGTGAGTTGGGTGCTAACATTCTCTGGTATTGTGTGCATGGCCCATTTGTGGCTCGGGGGGCTCAGGGGGAAGAAGAGTACCCCTAGCATTGGTTGTGAGGTACCGGTGAGGTCACATCAGTTGGAAAGCAGTAGCTGGATGGAGCGTGTGTGGGACAACGACTTTGGAGCATTCACATTTGGCTATAGTATGCATGTGTATATTTGTATTGAATGGTATTTTAAATATGTTTAATACGCCTTCATTAATGTACTTCTACTATATTAAAGTTTATATTTAATCAATGGAACACTATCCAACGATTTCATTTTTATCTTTCAACAAATAGTCTTTATCATCCCAACGTTTTTATCATCAAAGAACTTAAAGTCATCCCAACCTTATGATAACTTTATTTGAATTGACTTCCCATGGAGAACCCAAACTTTGATTGCAATGGCTTTTGTGCATTTGTTGTTATTGATTTAGACGAAGACAAAATTTGTGTTTTTATCTTCTATCCCTTATCCTTAAGTTATTAGTCTGTGCCTGAGCAGTCGGCCAGTTGCCTAATTGACTATCTTCACTACGATGTTTAAGAATGAGATTTAAATGCCCTTCTTTCTTGTGCATGGATAATAAGTGAAGGATAAATTTCCGCTCAACTATCTATCCCTTACTTATCTATGTGTTTTTCTATGATGATTAATCTCTAATCTTTGTGTTTTTGTCAATGAGTATCCTTGCATTTGGAATGATTCATTTCTAAATGTTTAACCAATGTGTTTTCCCTGTGAATGCTTTTCACTGCGTTTGGAATGATTCATTTATGAATGTTTAACCACTTCGTTTTCCCTGTGAATGATTTTCTTTGCGTTTGGAATGATTCATTTCTGAATGTTTAACCACTACGTTTTCCATGTGAATGATTTTCTCTGCATTTGGAATGATTCATTTCTGAATGTTTAACCACTGCATTTTCCTTGTGAACGAATATCTCTGTGTTTTTGTTTTCTTCATATCTAAACAATTAATCTCTATGATTTTGTGAATGATTATCTACGTTCAACTTATGTATGCATTCATTTTATATCTACGTTCAATTATCTCTTCCCTCAATATATCTTTTCAGGCAAACAACTCAGAAGAACTCTGCGAATTCATTCCATCTCTGTGTTAACCAACTTATCTTTTTGTTTTCGGTTATGGATATTCTTTGCACCCTTCCCAGAATTTCACTTAGCGATTATCCTAAAATTTTATGGATGCCAACAATTTTATTCTGAGTGAATTACTAGGATTTTTGGGAGCGATTACTATGATGAATGATTACTAAGATTGAGCGATTACTGTAATTTTTATAGATTTTAATTTATCCCTTGAAATGTAATTCAACATCGATATATTTACACAACGATTTTTGTGATATTTACACAACGATTTTTGTAATATTTAGACAACAATTTTTGTAATGTTTTAGACAACGATTTATTTAATATTTAGACAACAATTTTTGTAATATTTAGACAACGATTTTTGTAAAGTTTACACAACGATATATATTACATTGTGTTTGAAAATGATTTTAAATCTAGACATAGGGTTATTAATGGGTAGCGATTTAACCTTGTTGACAGTAAATATTTGACAACGAATTTATATATATAATAGACAAGATTTATAGACAACAATTTATATAATTTATAAACAACTTTATCACTTATTTTATAGACAGTGAATCATTGTAAATAAACGATTTCATAATGTACTAGATACAGTAATATAATAGCATAATGGATAGAGATATAGGGATAGCAATATATATCATTTGTTAGATAGTGAATCATTGTTAAATAGTGATTTCAGAAATGGAATGGATAAGAGTAATATAAGAACATCAAGGGATGGAAAATTTATTATGCAACGATTTTATTGATGATAACATATTGTTAGTTATCATATTGTTGTTAGATAGCATAATGAATTCTAGACCACTATTTTAAACTGATAGTTAAGATGAGGTGGAAGTTCTTTTAATGACTAAGAAAACCCCTTGAATTCATATTCTTAATATATTAATTTACTTTGTTTATGATCGTAAGAATTACTTTGGCTTAACAAAATGTAAGTACTAATTTCTTTTATCACCTATGATTAAGCTAGCCTTCAAATAAGATTCTACTGTATAGAGAATTAAAATAGAATATCCTTGCACATGAGTTTTTTATATTATTCAATTATTTATGTTTTTCAGTGTAGGAGACTTCGTTGATAAAAGTGCGTCTTAAGAAAACAAGAAATCCTTTGGCTAGTTGTGCAATTTAATTATTGAATGATGTCACCTTGTGTCTTGTGGACTTGCGATTGGGTGCTCGTGTATAGTCTTCGTGTATTTTTACAGTTAAATTGGTATCCTAGCGCATTGGATTTTTCTTGGGTTATTGGTCTAGATACGTTATGTTGTGCATGCGTTACTGTCATGCCCATTAATGTGAAGCTTTAATGGGTTACATTATGTTGTGCATGGGTTATGTTAGTGGGAAGCTTGAGCATCGCATTGCACCTAAAATTGTAAAAGTATGAGATATTTTTGCAGAAACAAAAGGAAATGAAGAAAATTGGGGGAAAAGTGAAAGTAAAAAAAGAAAGAGAAATATCAAAAAAGGTGAAAATTCAAACATTGTCGTGTGGAATAAAAGGTCAATTCTATTCAATTTTCCATATTGGGAGGTATGTACACTCTACCCACACTAACTATAGGTAATTATTAAATGTATGATGCTTGAAGTATTTTAGTATGTTTATATGTTTTATTTGAATATATTGTTTAGTTTTTCCTCCATATTATAATGAATTCATTTTTATATGGTTGGATGCAGAAACTTCTAGTATGCCACACTTTAGATGTTATGCATATAGAAAAAAATGTATGTGAAATTATTTTTGGGTCCCTTCTAAAGAAAAACAAAAGGATGGAAAACATTCTCGTGGTGAATTACAACAATTGGGTATAAGGAGATCACTATGGCCACAAGGTCAAGGAAAAATAATATTTCTTCCACCTACACCACACACTCTTTCAAAAAACGAGAAAGAGACACTTTGTGTTGTTTTGTTCACATTAAAAGGGCCTAATGGTTATAGTTCAAATATTAGAATTCATATATCTATGGAAGAGATTAATTTTCATAACATTAAATCACATGATTTCCATGTTATCATGCAACAACTCCTTCCAGTAGCATTACAACATGTGCTACCAAAAGCAGTGTGAAACACCATTTGTAGGCTTTGCTTTATTTTTAGGCAAATTTGTGCAAAAATGGTGGATCCAACACATCTTGAAAAATTAGAAGATGATGTTGTGGAGACATTGTGGTTACTAGAAAAATATTTCCCCCCATCATTCTTTGATATAATGATACATTTGACTATACACTTGGTACGAGAGTAATTTTTTTGTGGTCCAGTTGCATACCGATGGATGTACCCTTTTGAAAGGTTAGTGAAGTTTTACAGTGTACAAATCCACATAAATTGCAACATATTATATTTTTTTGTTTGTTTGTTAGTTTGTCTGTGACATGTGGGACTAACGCATGGCTAATAAAACATGACTCAAGGGCATCTAAGCCATCAAAATCACCCAGGGATCGCACCCAGCCTGAGCCATACCAACCCTTAACATGGTTGGATTTTTGGTCCCCACAGGTTTAGAACCGATGACTTTAACATCAGGGAGTGCCTTAACAACACACTCTGTCACAGACTTTCCTACACCTTTGGGACTCCAACATATTATTTTCATCTAGTACATCGCTAACAAATATTTATTCATATTTTACAATTGACTGTAAGTTTGATGTTTTTTTTTTTTTTTTCAGGAACATGAAAGTTTACAAAACTTATGTGAAGAACAAGAATAGGCCCGAAGGGTGCATAGCTAAAAACTACATTGTGGAGGAATCCATCAAATTTTGTTTTGGATATGTTGAATGTATGGACTATATTGGAAGCATGCTTAATAGAAATGAATCTTTGGATGATGAAGAGGGAGAGCTTCATCACCATGGGAAGGCCTTATCAAGTAGGATTTCTTTTGAATTAGATAATATTGGTTTGTTACAATCCCATAGGTGGGTCTTTCACAACATAGATGAAGTTCAACCTTGGATAAAGTAAGTAATAAGCATGACCTTAGAAAAACAATTTTTTTTAGAATCTATTAAGATACTTTGAAAATGATGTTCATTGACATTACTGGAAATTAGGATGCACCTGAGTGAAATCACCAATAAAAAAATGTAAGCCCAAAAGGATGAATCATTGCTACAAAATATCTACAACCAACAATTTGGTGATTGGTTAAGAAAACAAGTAATGATATGTTCATTATATTATAATTACTTATAATTCATTAAACAAGAGTATTATGATATATGAACTAAGGATCATTTTATGTAGTTTGAAATTGCATGCTTTTCTAATGACATTTAATAATTTGCAGGTGGAAGGAAAATAAATTATTTCTAATACCCTTAGATGGTTGGCACATGGCCCAAGGGAATATGCAACCAATGTAATGTTGCCCAAATTTACCAAAAAAAAACAAATCTTAGGGACATTAAGTCTCTTTCTCTTCGAACAACTTATCTTGAAAGGCCTATTGTTATTACAAGTAGGTACTTATCATCACTATTTAATTTTTCAAGGTTTATGTTTCCAGTTATTGACACAAATTAACTATCATTATAACAATTTTTATCTCTGGTTCTTTCCTACTACACAATAGTCATATACTTAAAGGGTCAAGGTAACTTTGTTGTACCCGAACCTCTAATATTCCCAACAAATCTAACATAAGCGTAAAGGTTAGTAAAGTCCCACTAATCATTATGATCATTTCCCAATATCTATATATAAATATATATACATTTTAATGTTATATTTACAGAGGAAGAACCCTACTCGAATTACAGAACATCCTTAAGCATAGACAGTAGCCATGTCATACATGTCTAAACGATGTGGAGTCCAAATCATAGAATTGCGTGCTTAAATAAAATAAGGTTCAGTGCATATATCACATACTTGAAACCTTTTGAATTTGCATTCTCTAGGTGCTTCTTCATTTAGGGGCACTAACTCCTCTTCACTAGCCCCTTCATTTATATGCCCTTCTTTCCTTTTCCACGTGTCTCCCCATACTCCCTCGATCTGTCGACACATAGCTCCCCTCTGGATCAACGACTATCGTTGACTCCACCTTTTCGACCTCCGGGAGTTTCAACTATCAAATCTACTCTTCTATGCGTGATGATCTCCCGAAGTGGAAGATCTATTTACACCTATCACCTTGAATCCACGACTACGGTATCCTCTGTGTATCCGGTCTTCGAGGATCTCAAATCTTAAGTCCCTTTTTCCTTCTCCTTAAATTATGCAGAATCCTACCACGTTTCCACTTAAATTGGACACCCTATAATAGCTTTGGGTATTTTCCCAGAGCCCACAGATCTTCACCACGTCTCCTCTACAGATCTGGCAGCTTAGATTCACTTCGGCTGATCTAACAACTTAGATATGTTCACTTTACTTGGACTTATGAGATCTCAAATATCAATCTCTTGCCCCTGCTGATTGGGTATCTCCCGAAGTTCTAGATCTGGTGCCACATGCCTTCTTTCAAATTGACGGTTCTCATCATTTTTGAGACTTCGGCCTTCGGTGATTTCATGTTTCAACAACCACGATTCTCTAGAGTGAATCCTTCCGGAGTCCAAGATTTGGTGACACCTATCCAACCTAGATTGATGGCTAATGTTTGATCCAGATGTTTGGGCTTTGGATGTTTCATTTCTCAAAACTAAAAACTCTAGGGTAACTCTCTTCGGAGCTCCAGATCTTGGGACAAGTTTCCCCTCATAGATCGATGACTCTCAGTTTTTCGGCTCCCTGGGCTATGACTGTTTTAACACTTCAACTTCCGCCTCCTTCTAGATCTCCCAACCCATTGACATGTATCCTTTATGTATCCAAATGTCTAGACTCTCCTTTCACAAATCAGGATTTTGCGACTTGCAATTTCCAAGTTAACACTTCCTCCACATTCCCGACTTCCAAAATAACGACATTTCGGAACACCCAAATTTGACGACTCATGATTCTCTAGATTTAATGGTCCAGATATTCCCTTCGCGCATTGAAACTTCATGTTTCATGAAGTTGGATGGGTGCTCACTTCCAAGATTTTGATCCCCAATACCCAAAAATTCTCCTTGGACAATCGATGGTCCAAATCTCTCCTCGATCAATGGCTCAGATTAAATCACGATTTCGCGTTTTGCGAATCCTCACGACTCTGCCCTTTCACCTCTTCCCCCTTACGAGTTAGCGAAATGTTTATCTTTTGCGACATGTCCCCTTTCGATGGACAGTCCTGATGACTTTAGGATTTTTCATTTCATAGTTTCACAGATTTCACTGCTTCTTCCAAATATTCTAACTTGTGAAACTTCGATACCTCCTCATGACTAACCAGTGTGATACTTTTTTGAGATCTAATGACTTGAAAGATTTCATCTTCTCTTTTATGGATCTTAACCCTTGAGCTTCCTTTGATTATCTAATGACCCAGAATCTATTAAAAAATATATGGATCTACCCTAACATACTATTATCTTGGTAGTTTTTATACTAGGCTCCTATAGACATCTGGTTAAATTTATCCTCAATCCTTAAAGAAAGGATAGAGGGGGAAATCTGTTGGATTACTAAGAGGAGGGGTGAATCAGTAAGAGCGTAATTATAATCCTTTTTCTTCAAATAATCAAAGTGTTATATCAATGTAGAATTATTATCCAATAATGAGCAATAAGAAATGAACAATCACACACATACACTATACACTAGTGTTTTACGTGGAAACCCAAATAGGGATAAAACCAAAAAATGATTTTTCTTATATCTCTTGAAGAATTACATTCATTGGAAGCACCAAATTCCTTTGTTTTCCAGCAACAACTGGAAGGAGGCTCCAACCCCCTAGTTTCTCAGGCTACAACTTGAGGGAGCTCCAACTCCCCAATTCTCTAGCTACAACCAGAAGGAGGCTACAACCCCTTGTGTTCTTTGGATACAACTGGAAGGTGGCCACAACCACCTGTCCTTGCCCCGTCCAACCGCCTTGACGTATAAGTAGAATAATGGAACCATTGTCAACCTGTCACTATGAGATATATTGTCTGTATTAACCTATACCACTCACTTGTATCCAATCTGTACAACTGCCCTATAATCAATATGTACTTGAAATAAACATGTATCTACAATAGATATGCAACTTGTAATGCTATATCTCGCATATGTATGTGCCCTATCTATTATGCAACCCACATATGTACGCCCCCTATCTATTATGCAACATCCATATTCCTTCTGGAATTAGGGTTTCCTTTCACTTGAAAAATTCTGACCCTCTGTAACTTATTTCACATAGATCTATAACCTATCACTATATCCATATTGTAATTGTACCCTGTGCATTCATTCTCATTCACTCAAGATGAGTATGTCTCTCTCTAGTCATGTGCCATATAGGTGTCTGTAATCATGAACAAGTATAATATCCCTCACATGATCTTAGTCATCAAACCCTTTCTGATATTCTCAATACATCAACCACTACACAAATGAAATCTCTCAAGCATGTACCATAAAAACCCTTAGCCATATGCCAAGAAATACAAGATGTGCCTCACAATAATTATCAATTATGAATATACCATCATTGTATTTCTGTAGATCTGAATTATGCAAAAGATCCCATGAAGCCACTAGTCTCTTTATGGAGAATCCTCAAATCTCCATTACCATTCCTCATGCATACATCAAAATCCAACTATTCATAGAAATAAGACATAACTTTTGAACCAATTGATGGATCTGATGTATCTGAGCACTTTAGACCTTTCTAGGAGCTTAATCTCAGAATCTAGAATCTCTGCATCTTCATCTTCTCAAGTTTCCATGAATTTATCAACATGTATTCTCCTTATACACAGACATCCCACGTACTGTACACACCATGTACACAAACAACTTGTGTATATGCACCCTATACACAGGCAACCCGCGTACACACCAAAAAATAGGGTTTTTTTTTATTCGTTGTAATTTCGATAATTTCGTCATCAACCCTTCGTCCTACCTCAGACATTTTCCATTTTAGATGTATCCACAAGTATTTACAAGAAGCTTTACACAAGAAAATAGATATACAATATGTACAAGTGTGTGTTTTATGAGTGAGCATTGTCTCTTATTTATATCTTCATGTAGCGTTACACTTTCCTTATTTTAGGGCTTCTTCATTTAAAATAATTTCTTTTGCGAAGCACTTTGACCCTTGGGGGGCTTCTATAAGACTTATGAGGGGTTATCCAACTTCATATGGTCATAAATATCTAACCGTGAGGAGTTATGTGACGTTCCACATACCACTGGAAATGGCATGACAAGAAATATCCATCTAGGATAGTTTCTCTGACAAACTCACTGTCCTTCATCTCATTATTCCACAAATAATCATGGGTTCTCTCACTCTACAAAGCGTCTTCCCGTGAGGGATTTCACCATAAGGGGACCACTTTGGAGTTCATCCATATTTACTTCTTATTAACCATGACAAGACAATAATGAGTCATATTTACATCAAACAATCTTGGGTCCATTACCCAAACCTTTGTGTTGCGGGGCTTTATTGAAGCGTTGACATCAATGAAAACTAACATTAATCAACAATATCCCCCTTTGGCATTGATGGCAACACTCTGATGCAAAAATGAAATCATATCACTCATGCTCCACCTGGAACCATGCCCCTATCCTCCATATCTAATAAATATGCTCCCCCTAGAACCATTCCTCTATCCTCTGTATCTGATAAATTTGTTCCCCTTGGAAACATTCCTCTGTCTTCTGCATATGATAAAAATCTTTCCCTTTGTCATCAATGGCAAAGGTATCTTTCCATTTGGGGATGCTCCCCCAGACTAAACTGTACTCTTATGGTGTTTCCTTCTGTAAATCTAAGACATATAAGATAAGCATTCATTTTGGAAGTGGTTTTGTAAATATCTCTGTCACTTGTTCTTTTTTGCCCACATACTCAACTCTGATGTTCTTTTCTACAACCGTATCTTGTAGAAAGTGATACTTGATTGGAATGTGCTTCTTCTTGGAGTGCATCACTAGGTTCTTTGATATACTGATGGCACTTGTATTATCACAATAGATCAGAATGGGATCAATTTACTCAACCTGCATATATGTCATAGTTTTTTTAATCCAATGAACCTGTGTACAACATGATGCTACTACAATATACTCTGCCTCGACTGTAGATAAATATACTGATGATTGTTTCTTCCTTAGCCATGATAGTAAACACTCACCTAAGTAGAACGCTGCTTCACTGGTGCTTTGTTGGTCATCAATACAACCTGCCCAATCTGCATCTGTATAGGAAATAAGTGATAGATCCTTTCCTTTTGGATACCATAATCCAAACTTTTATGTTGCTTTGAGATATCTGAAAATCCTCTTCACTGCTAATACATGTGATTCCTTTGGCACTTCTTCAAATCGTGCCACTTGTCCAACTGCTTGCATTACATCTGGTCTGGATGCTCTCACATATAGAAGGCTTCCAATCATTGACCTATATTGTCTCTGATCTGTAGACTTCGAATCATCATCTTTTCTCAACTTGCAACTGGTTTTCATGGGAGTGATAACTGGTTTGCAATATTCCATTTTGAACCTCTTCAACATTTCTCTAATATAATTGGCTTGAGAAATAAAAATTCCTTGGTTTCTTTGACATATCTGAAGTCCTAGAAAGAAGGATAGTTCTCCAAGTAATGACATTTCATATTCATTTTGCATATCTTTTGCAAATTTTTGTCTTAACCTGTCATCATCACTACCAAAAATAATATCATCAACATAAACTTCAACTAATAAAATATTACCTTGACTTACCTTGATGTAGAGGTTGTTGTCTGCATTTCCTTTTCTGAACCCTACATGCTGCAGATACTTATCCAATCTAGAGTACCATGCTCTAGGATCCTGTTTTAGACCATACAAGGCCTTCTTTATTTTACACACATAATATGTGTTTTCTGACAATTGAAATCCTTCTAGTTGTTGAATGTAGACTTATTCTTCAAGTGCCCCATTCATAAAAGTTGATTTTACATCTATTTGATACATTTTGATATTTTTGGAGCATGCATAAGCTAAAATCAAACAGATTGCTTCCATTCTCTTCAAAATCGATTCCTTCAACCTATGCATATCCTTTACATACCAATTTAGCTTTGTTCCTTCTAACTTGTCCATCTTCATTCAATTTATTCTTGAAGACCCACTTTGTGTCAATCACATTCTTATTCTTTGGTCTTGGAACCAATTCCCAAGTGTCATTTTTCTCTATTTGATCCAATTCTTCATCCATGGCCTTTTTCCAAAATTCATCCTTGTTGGATTCTTCAAAACAATTTGGTTTAATTGTAGATGAGAGTGTTAGGTGTGTTTGCTCTGGTGAACAACGTTTTCTTCTAGTCTCAACTCTTGCATCTTTGTTTATGATAATCTATTCTGATGGATGATTCTTCTGTACTCGTTTACTGGGTGTCTTTGGAGGCACTTGTTGAACTTGATCTTCTGCTTCTGTCAGATTATCTTGATCTTCCTCTTCTACTTATTTTTCATCTTCTGCTTCTTCTTCTAAGGGATATTTCATTGATTCATTTTCTTCTTCCTTTGATTCTGGTCTGCTTGTTTCATCAATTGTCACATTGATGATTTCCACAACTTTTTTCAATCTTAGATTGTAACAATTGTATGATGTAACATCCCGCTCTGGCGCACATACCAAACTTATTCTTTGAGGACACTTGCTCGCAAGTGATCTGGATATATATGATG
>SNQJ01S0148032.1:0-10909 GCA_010110895.2 Picea sitchensis
ACTTTGGAATGCTTATCAATGATCCCTTGGAGATCTTGAGGAATAGATAGCTTAGATGTTTGAACATCTAGTGAGCATAGTTGTGAAATAATGCCTTGATGCCCCTTTTTCAATAATTTTTCATGCCATTAGATCTTATCACCTTACCGGGTTTCCCTATGATACCTCTTAACTCAATTTATTTTCCTTCCAATGAAAATTTCATGAAAATTTCTTGAAAATTAAAAGCCATTGTCACAAGGATGGCCTTAAAACTGATGTTCAAAGGTTTGTGGTTGAATGTTTGGTTTTCCAAAAAAATAAGGTGGAAACAATTAAGACCCCAGGTCTTTTACAACCATTAGCCATCCCAAGTCAGTGTTGGGAGGAGGTTTCCATGGATTTAATCACAGGGTTACTGAAGTCTGAAGGAAAGATTGTCATCATGGTGATTGTTGATAGACTGGCCAAGTACACACACTTTTGTGCACTCTCTCATCCCTTCAAATCTAGTACAGTTGCCACTACATTCATGGAGATAGTTCAAAAGCTACATGGCATCCCAAAGATTATTGTAAGTGAAAGAGATCCCATTTTCACTGGACATTTTTGGACAGATTTATTTTCTTTTTTGGGTACTCAATTGGCTCATAGCTCATCCTATCATCCTCAATCTGATGGACAAACTAATATAGTGAACAAATGTCTGGAAGGCTACCTTCGTTGCTTCGTCTCTGATAAACAAACAAAATGGTTCAAATGGTTACCCTTGGCAGAATGGTGGTATAACACTTCCTAAAAAATATGGTGGAAACAATTAAGACCCTGTGTCTTTACAACCATTAGCCACCCCAAGTCGTTGTTGGGAGGAGGTTTCCATGGATTTACTGTGGTTAATGTCAAATCCCAAGGAAAGATTGTCATCATGGTGGGTACTGCTGACAGATCACAAGCACACACACTTTGTGCACTCTCTCATCCCTTCAAATCTAGTACACTTAAGCAATTACATTCATGGAGATAGTTCAAAGCTAAGCATGGCATCCCAAAGATTATTGTAAGTGAAAGAGATCCCATTTTCACTAGACATTTTTGGACATGATTATTTTCTTTTTGGGTACTCAATTGGCTCATAGCTCATCCTATCATCCCTCAGATCTTGATGGACAAACTAATATAGTGAACAAATGTCCGAAGGCTACCTTCGTTGTTTTCGCTCGGGATAAACAAACAAAATGGTTCAAATGGTTACCCTATGCATAATGGTGGTATAACACTTCATTTCATATCGCAACAAAAATGAAACCATTTATGGTAATCAGATGGATACACTCACCTCCTTCCATCACTTCTTCTATAAAAGAAAAATCTAAGGTCTGGCAAAGTGTAAGATCACATAGAGCATCAACAAATAAGTTCTCCAAATATTAAAGGACAACCCCACTCATGGTACAAAATTGTATAGCAACAAGTGAATAAACATCATAGTGAAAGTAGTTTTGAAGTAGGGATTGGGTGTTTTGCAGACTACAAATAAACAGATGTTCCTCAATCATTCCAAGAAGGATAATAAATTATCACCAAAGTATTATGGTCTTATAAGGTGTTTCAAAAGATTGGTACCATGGTGATACAAATTGATTTGCTCACAGATCTTCACTAGTACACCCAGCTTTCCATGTTTCATGCTTAAACAAGGTTATAGGTGACAAGATCCTACCAAAATATATTTCCATAACTTTATGAGGAAGGAAAATTAATATTAGAGCCTTAAGATATCATAGACATAAGAATTCTCCAGCTGATGAATAAATCAATTTCAAAGTATCTCATTAAATGAGGAAACTATCTAATGTAAGATTCCACTCTTGGGAAGATGAGTCTTTTATATGAAGTATCCAGAGTTACTCAAGCGCTATGACAAACTTGTCTCAAGGGGAGGGATGAGCAAACAATTCCAAATATACCACATCCTCAAATAAAGAAAATGCTACCACAGGCCTGCCTAGCCCAACAATGCAACATTAGTCAATTAGTTGTAATTATACCTCCTAGTCTCCTATATATACCAAGGAGACATTTTCATTTTGAATCATCTTGTAATTGTACATTTATGTGGGCATAAAGGCTTCCCCCTCGAAGAGGCTTATTATCTGAGTTTCTCTCTTTTTCAATGCATTGAGTACTTATTCTGAGGTTTTTCTATGCTATATTGATATTTGGTTCTTAACATTCAAGCTATCCCAACATCTATCGAGAGACGATCGACGGAGTTTACGTTATCAAGATAAAAACTACCTTATATTGAGTTCTAAATATAAAGAAGCAATTCATACCTTTTGTGTATGTGGAACATTATGTAGATCAAAGAATTGCTCCATCTGAAGTATCCATGTGATAGGGTCCTTGCCATCAAACTTCTGCATATCGATCTTAGGAACGTGGTTGGTCTTCAACCCAAGGTTAGAGTTTATCCATTCTTGATTCACCTTCCTTGTGTCCTCATCATGAATTTCATGGGATAAATTTTCACTTTCAGGTGTCCTCTCTATTTCGAAATTTTTCAATCCTTCCATGATCTCCTCTTTTAAACCATCCATCTTAGTATTTATTGCCTCCAACTTAGCTTCCATCTCTTCTAGTTCATCTTTTGTTACTATCTTCTTTTGTAAATCATTTATGTCCCTACACATTTTTTCACCTTCATCAAGAGTCCAATTGAGATTTTTTGGAGGCTTATTTGGTGTAGAAGTTCCCTTTTTGGGTGGCATGTTGGCCAAGTATCACTTTTGAACCTTGATTTTGAGGTGGTTCTGCTAGACAATCTTTCTTCTATTGTATCTCCAAAGTTTCGGCCCTTATGGCTATGAAAATTTATTTTTTGTAGTTCTCTAGTATTTCTTCTCTACAATGCCATAGGTCTGATCAAAATTGGATGTGCCAAGTGGAATTTACGGTAACTTCCCCACAACTTGCTGATTTTTTTCCTTTCCAGGAGATCTCACTTCTATAGCATTTCCCGCACAAATTAAATGATATAAAATTCTGAAGCTTATACCAAAAATACTACATACTATCCACTATCCAATGAAACTAGTCTCACTCAATTAGGATACTCTAGGAAGAAGTTATGATTGTTTTATCGGGAACACCTTCTTGACACTAGTCAATAGGACTAGTCAGATACCCTATCTTCCACAGGGTGTATCTACAAATTTAAGATGACCCAGAAGATAAAAATTTTACCACATATACCTTACTAATTTCTATGAATAGACTCCAGAGTTTAGGGTCTTGAACGTTACAGAAATGTTTTTATAGAGGAAATTCTGCAGTGACTCAGTTCAGGATGATTCCAGAACCCTATCTTGCACAGGTTGTATCTCAAAAATTGTAAGGCCTCAGGAGCTGAAATTTTAACCCAACGTACCTTGATCCATCTACTAAATATCCTCCAAGAATTTCCTTCTGAAACATTGTAGAAAAAATGTTATAGTGAAAATTCCAAGGTGTCTCAGATGTAGCACCGAAACCCCAAGATCTTGAGCTCTCATACCATATGTTAAGAACCAAATATCAATATAGCATAGAAAAACCTCAGAATAAGTACTCAACGCCTTGAAAAAGAGACAAACTCAGATAACAATCCTCTTCAAGGGGGAAACCTCCTTATGCCCACATAAATGTACAATTACAAGATGATTCAAAATGAAAATGTCTCCTTGGTATATATAGGAGACTAGGAGGTATAATTACAACTAATGGACTAAAGCCGACATAAATAAAATAACATTACTAATATAATATTCCCTAATTAATGGGTAATGAGCCATTATTTAGGGCTTAACATTGAAGGTTTGAAGGTAAATTAGAATGTCTCCATACCAAGGGTTCTAAGATGAGATAAGGAATATATGTTCATCTATGAAAGAATCATCATGAAAAATGTCTTCATCTAGTTGAGGGAAGTCTGATATCAACTTGGCAAAAACTAGTGATTTATTAGACTTTGCCGAAGTAAAATCGAGATCGAATTCTTGCAAAATAAAAATCCACTTATTGTATTTCCCCTCTATGATACACCTGGTGAGGACGTATTGAAATGGATTGATATATGCAACTATGGTAGTTTTGCAAAGTAATATATAATGGCGTAATATTTGAACTGCATGTATGACGACCAAGGCTAGTTTCTTTACATGAGATTATTTAAGTTCAGGATTGACTAGGTTTCTATTGAGATAGTAGACAATTTTCTCATGGATCTCATCATCCTCCTGAACCATAACCATACCAGTTGTCCCTTCGGACGCGGTGACATAAAACAAATAGTCTCTATTGTAGTCTGGACTCTTCAACAGAGGTGTCGATACCAAAGCTTTCTTAAGAGCATTAAAGGATTCCTAGGCTTGATCATCCCATATAAACATAGTATCCTTCTTCAAAAGACACATGAAACCATTAGTTAAATTGGCATAGTTCACTATGAACCGACGCAAGAAATTAACCTTCCCCTGTAAACCTTGAAGTTGTCGAATGTTGGGTGGGGGAGGCGATCGAAGTAAGGATATACCATGATCCCATGCAAAGGTACTAAGAATCCTAAAAAATATCCAGACCTAACGCAAAACATGCACTTGTGAGGGTTCAACCAGATTCGATAGTAATTAAATCTCTCAAATACTAATCGAAGGTGAGTGGAGTGATCTACTCTCTTGCGAGAGTTAGCAGTGAGATTATCGAGGTAAGATTTGACAATATTCTTGAGATCGTGAAAATAAAAGGTCATGGAACATTGGAAGGTTACTCTAGTGTATTTAAGGCCGAAAGGAATTTTCCTGTATGCAAAAGTACCCCAAGGACAAATACAAATCATCTTAAGTTGATCCTCAGGTTTGATTTGAATTTGATTATACCCTGAAAATCCGTCCATAAAAGAAAATATTTCACTTCCTGCACACTCATCAAGAATCTGGTCAATGAAAGGAGTCGAGAAGTTATCCTTAGGACAAGCCTTTTTCAGGTCTCATAAATACATACATACATGGATGGTTTCTTGTTTTTTATTCACGAGAATGAGTTTGGACACCCATTAAGTCAAAGGAACTGGGTAGATGAAACCAACATTAAGTAGCTTCTCTACCTTTTCCTTAATAGAAGGGGCCTTCCTAGGATTAACAACTCTAAGACATTTTTGAACAGGTATAGCATCCGAATAAGTCTTGATCTCATGTTCGACAATGCTGGGGTCAATCCATGGCATCTCTTCGTACGACTAGGAGAATACATCATGAAATTATTTGAATATATCAGTGTAGATATGAATTTCTCCAAGTGAACAATCTGCATTGATATATACGTTCTTAATTTTTCTAGGAACTCGAGAGATGTCGATCATGACGATAGGAGAAATATTCTCCATGTTTCCTTTGGCATAAATACCATCTGTATCTAGTGGAACCACAACGTGACCAACCATCTCACTCACGGTAGATATAAAGTCATCATGTTCGATCCTAACAAGCTCTGGGAGGAAATAGAAGCGATGATGCATATCGTCCCAAGGCCTATCAAGACCATACATGGCCTATAAGATGGCTTCATCCGAGGGTAAAGTATCACCGAGGGAATMATGTGAACACGAATATTGGATGGCCCATACAGGCTCTAGAACATGATCCTCCTCGTCTGTCTGCAAGGAGAAAGGATCTGGGTTAGCAGTAGCGTCAATAACAAAATGATACACATTTTTTACCACTAACAGTGGAATTTCCATATGTGTGACTGACCTTCCTACGACATAGTCAGAGAAAGTAGGGTCCAAGGGTCATTGAAATACAAAGTACGGAAAGGAATGGAACTCATCGATGATGAAGAGTCACTAGAAATGACATGAATGTGATGGATTAATGCCATGAAATCAAAGCTACCCATGAGAGAGGAATACATTCTGACACCAACATCCTTAGTTTCCTATTGAGAATTGTCTATCACAGGGACTGAAGTTCCAACTGATGCACTAGGACTAGTGTGCACAAAGGACAATTGATCAATCGTCATTATTTTATCTTCGTGAGGAAAACATAAAGTGTGTAAAATGGACAACACGACTATTGTCATGGAATAAGTGTAATTACTCCCTAGTAGTAAATTATAGTCGAGAGGCACATCAACCACTTCGACATCAAACTCCACGGTCTTTCCACCTAACTGGACTGGAAAAGCGGTAAGAATTTCATGGGCTTGGAACGAATGCCCATCAAAAGAGGTCAACATAGTCATAGATTGAGATAGAGTTAGAGAGCCAATAGATTTCCAACAGGTTAGGGACATCACGCATGTCACAACACCTTCATCAATTACAGTGTGTTCGATGGTAATTTTGTGTACTCCACATGGATTTGAAAGGCCACGTGGTAAGGTAAGCAAGGCCTAAAATCCATGACATCTTACTTAATAACCTTCAAGCCACATGGGTATAGAGATCTTAAAGCAGGTAACAAGGCACTCCTCTATGAAGGACATGTCTGGAGCACCTCCAAAGCCGACATCGCACAAGGGGTTTGACCCAGATATTCGATAATCGAATAGTTCTGGGTAGCTCTAGAATTGGGATTGTGGGTAGAGAATTTTAGTACTCCTTTCAGAATACAAGACAAAGGTTCTGACTTTTTGATTTGCAAGGGAATTTTTGGAGGAGGAGGAGACTCTGGGCCTACAATAGTCTGTGAAGAACCGTAATCATGAGATCAAGTGGCTACATCAATCTAAGACTTGACCATATTGACACATCTATGTCCACCTTCATGTGCCGAGGGGTATTGACTCCCAATCGACACAGTTCCAGTGTTGGGGGCCCCCGAGGCCATGTGCTTATTATGTGGAAATGGATTTGTCATCACAATTTGCGGCTGTGATAAGAGCCTCAAGGCCTCCTCGATTTTGGGGCATAGGTGGGTAAGTTGATTATCTTTACAAATTTTACAAGGAAACTTCACCTTCCATTTTTCTTTCTTTCCCTCACCAAGATTATTATTCAATCTATCATTGTTAGTGTCATCCTTGTATTTGTTATTATTTTTCCCACCCTTACAATTATTACCTCGTTCTTTCCTTTTATTCCCTCCTGGTTTCTTGTTACCACTTGGGTTGGATGATGACTATAGAGAATGCACATCTATCGACTGAGTGGGAGTGGAGGATGAAGCCAAATCTTGTCCTTCTAGAGGTTGGCTTAGAGACAAATATTTCAACTGGTTCATCACCAAATATGTAGACTTAAAATTTGCGGAGCCTATGATGCCATTGGCATGAGGCCTAGGATTTTTTATAGGGTCATAGTTCAACCATGGTGCATCAGGAAGAATTTCATACAACATCCTAGATTGATCATATATTAGTGTAACGACCCTGCTTAAATAGACATATAGGATTATTAATTATAATTAATTTAGTAATCTAACTGTCCTAAAAGATTAGCTAAACAATAATTATTTCTTAAAATAACATTTACTAATTAATTATTATTAATTAGTTATTCATGATTGTCAATGATTAATTTAAGTATTAATTAACTCATTAATTAATAAGGTAAAGAAATAAAAGGAGGATAATAAACTATATTGTTAAATTAAGTTATGTATCCAACAAGGGATAACATATTAACTACATGAGGATAAAATAGTAAAGAAGGGATAAGGGGCATTAACGGCGAGAGGATAAGAAGGTAATAAATGGGTTAGGTAGGGAGTAAATGAGGGGGAAGTCGGTGAAGGAGAAATATGGAGGGGAAGGAGGTTTATGGGAGGTCATTCGACGGGAGAGGAGAGATTGATTTTGGGGGCTTTGGATTTGCAGAGAGAAGTGGAGTTTGGAGTGGGATTGTATCAGTCAGGCACTGGGGTTGCTGGAGGTTTTGGGCACGGGGGCCAGGATATCCATATGATATCCTGGAGCTAGGAAGTTACCTAGTTGGCAGGGAGGAACTATGTTTTTGGGCAGTTTTTTACGGTGCAACAACGATCAAGAAGGCATTTGGACAACGGAGGGTTATTAGCATCAGGTTTAGGTATTTTAAATTATGCATTGTTTTAATATATTATAAAATTTTATTATTATTGATAAATTTGAATGCGAATGTGCGAAATGAAGGAAACTCTTGAATTTTACTGCTATGTTTAAAATAAATGGTTGTTTGATTTATTCGGCCCCTACATATGGTATCAGAGCCTCTTAGTTTAAAATATGGGCCTATGGGCCAAGTTTCTAGCTCCAACTCCAGCTCCGCCTAACCTGCAAACCAACCACAGACAATTTTTAGCAAATTTACATACTTACGGAATCCAAGAAAAGGGGAGAAACACTTGTTGATAATTGGCACTTATAAGTGGATTTAACAATTTTGTAAACACTAAATATAAGTGGAGTTGAAAGGATATCATGTGTGAGAGGAACATTAATCTAAGTACGCATAACAACAACCAATAATGTGAATATCAGTGGCCATTAAAGCGAACATGCATTAATAACTCTTTATGCTTAGAAAAGAAAAGAGAAGATACACCCATGTAATTAATTATAAATATTGGAACATAGTATAAGCATTAAATTGGAGGATTTATTATCCCAGTAGAGTAGTATGGCTTAAAAACCCTGTGTTAGGTTCTGAGAGTTAACTTTCACATATCAACACGGCCCACCCATATAAGCTAATATCCCTGCAACGCCAGGCACAACAAGTACCTTAAAAGCGCAACAGTTCCCATCCACTATCAATTCAGACCATAGCGCCATTAATGAAGATAAGATATTTGGAGCCATGGGGATATATTCCCACACAGACTATGCAGCTGAAGCATCTCTCGCAAATTTTAGGTTCTGAGAGTTAACTTTTATAGGTTCAGCGATGTTGTTGATCAATAGCCTCATATTGTTCATGTGCAACAACATGCATCCCCAACCCCTTTGCACATGTCCCGCACTTTATCATACAGAGAAGAAAGCTAGATTAAAAGGACAAAAGGACAGGCTCCAGTTGTCAACAATTAATGTCGTCTGAGCAATGGCTATAAGAGGAACAATTAATGCCGGGGGAGCAAAGAAAACGGGTATGTAGATTCAGACTGGTGTCTTGCGTGACGTAAAGAGAAATGAACCAAAAATCCATGCCTATTGTGAGTCGTGTCAATGGTACGAATTGATAGGAATAACTTAGTGAGAACATAAATCAGTTTTGTCAACAAAACGGTCAGAAATTTGTACTTGTGTGGTTTGATCTTTTACTTCTCTCATATAACTAGGGCAACGATAATGTAGATTTAGACTGGTGTGTTGCGTCACGTAAAGCGAAATCAACCAAAAAGCCATACCGATTGTGAGTAGTTACAATACATTTATATATTTAAAACTACAATTTAAATAATAAAAAAATATGATTTCATTCACAATAAACTACAATTTAAATAATAAAAAAAATATGATTTTATTTACAATTGTCTGAAGTTATAATGACAAAAACAAATTTCAAAAAAAACTCTCACAAACAAATTCGTAGTATTAACAATAAATTACAAGTTGGGATGCTTTCCTTAATAAAGAAATATTCAACCTACTAAGCAACATGGTAGGTGAATTATAATCCAACTCAAGAACTGAATTTACACCATAAATCTCATATGTAAGCATTTCTCCAAGCATAACGCTGAAGAGAAAACATACCTTGTTCATTCCTGGCTGTAAAAATGATGACACCAGTTTCATCCCCAACCAAGCACTCTGCAATACGTATTTGACGAACCTGAGAACCATCTGGCCGACCCTTTGTAAAACCATCTTCGCAGTGACAACCTTCACAGTCAAAGTATGACCACTAGTGTCTGGTCTCAGCTGGTCAACTTTGGTGAATACAGGTTTCCTCATCCCTAGCTTTGCCTCTGCCATAGCTGACAAAGTTTCTCAATGATTTCCTTGGGTATCAGAATTCAAACTGCTCCAAAACCCTGTAAGAAATAGCAGAATCCACGCAAAATTAATGAGAAAAACAAGAATCTCAACACCTTACAAAGAGGCCTCAAAGCGACCAAATGAAACTGCGTTTTTTGCCTCAAACTTGTTACAGATGATAAAATTATAGAAGGAAATGAAATAAAAACGCGCGCAAGTATAAGATAAGGTGGTAAAAACAGTCCGAGCAAATTCATTCAGGTGCAAATCCAATTCCAGTGCAAGATCCATAACTACTAGTTATAGATTGAGATCCTAGAGCATACAAGCTAGTAATTTAGCCAGAATGAGACCCAACATAAGTATAAGTTGCTCGGGGTCCTTATTGCTCGGGAGATAAGTGAAATAGCGGACCCAAGGACTTCCGCACGCCATACACATTGATCTCTACGTCAAAATATTATCGAAGCACATGAGAATTCCACTTAAATAAATATTCCACTACCTTTGCCTTTGTCTTTGCTGCCATTATTATTGAGGAAATGATTTGATGTCCATTCGACCATTCATGCCCCATTTGAACGCTAGTTGATTCGTTTGAAATGGCTGAGAATGCACCAGATAAAGATTTTAGTAGGGGCGAAGTCAATGGTAGCGATAGGGAAACCCCAACATTCATTCAAGAGAAGAAGCACGCAGCAATGGTCAAACAGCTCGCAGATTTGAACAATGCTCATCTTCAACAATCCCAATCACATAAATTCGAAACCCTATCTGCCCCCTTATTCAAATCGGTTGATTTATTCTTGAAAGGTTTCTCAGAGACCAAACAGAAAATCCAGAAACTGTTAGATGAATTTCATGAAGAAAGAAGCCCTCAAGAGAAAACCCTCCTGAAATCAGGCTTAGAAACCCTAGCTTTAGATATCAATGGCCTTGAAAAGATAGTTTTTGTGAATTCATATTTCTTGCCCTCATATGAGGTATG
>SNQJ01S0148033.1:0-23647 GCA_010110895.2 Picea sitchensis
TGTACAGTAATGAGTCTTCTACAGAAGACACAGCTAAAGCTGAAGATGAACAGGTCAAAGAATCAGAAAATGAAGACTCTGAATCAGATGAAGACTCAGACAGTCAGACAGACTCAAATCAGCAGTCAACTACAAATTCCTCCTCCATGATCATTCAAAAGAATCATCCTGCAAGTCAGATAATTGGGGAAAAAGACAAAGGTGTACAAACCAGAAGAAAGCTAATCAAAAACACTGAACAATATCATACAGCCTTCGTATCCATGATGGAACCCAAACATTTTAATGAAGCCAGCAAAGGTGACCATTGGGTTAAAGCAATGAATAAAGAACTTGATCATATTGAGAAAAACAATACGTGGGAGATGGTTCAAAGACATGAAGGTAAAAACATCATTGGCTCCAAATGGATATTTAAGAATAAGTTGAATGAGAAAGGACAAGTTATCAGGAACAAAGTGAGGTTAGTCTGTAAAGGCTATGCTCAGATAGAAGGATTGGATTTTGATGAAACATTTGCACCCGTAGCAAGATTAGAAGCTATCAGAATGTTTCTTTCCTATGCTTGTCATAAAAGGTTTAAATTCTACCAAATGGATATCAAGTCAGCCTTTCTCAATGGAGATTTAAGTGAATAAGTCTATATGGAACAACCAGAGGGTTTCAAATTGTCTGATAACCTTGACTTAGTATGAAAGTTGAAGAAATCTTTATATGGTTTAAAACAAGCCCCTCGATCCTGGTATCACAGACTGGATACATATCTCAAAGACAAAGGGTTCAAGAGAGGAACAACTGACAACAATCTGTATATTAAAATAGAGGATAATGATTTGCTCATCGTACTGGTCTATGTAGATGAGATCATCTTTGGATGTAATAAGGATTCACTGGTACAATGGTTTTCTTCTGCCATGGAGTCTGAATTTGAAATGTCTATGATAGGAGAACTGTCATTTTTTATTGGTCTGCATATTTGTATAAAACATCCTTTTGAAACTTTGTCCAACTAGTTATGGACCCTACAGGAAAGTTTAAATACCACGTGGAGGTTGAATTCTCAAAGGTATAGGGTAAAATCCTGCATACTACGTCTTCATGTTGGACATTCATCAGTCTAATAGCTAGTATGATATTTTTTATCTGGTCTTCAGGAAATCCTGAGGTTTTGGGGTCAAATTTAGGGAGTAATGTTTATGAATGTCAGGGAAGGTTATGTACTCATCCAGGGAATTATAGAGCATCTCTGGCCAACCAAGGTTGATTATTCTAAGGTGGGTTTCCCCTTTATTCATTATGATCATTATTATCCTTTGTGTCGTCTGACTCTGAAAGTGAGTGATCCGATTTAAACCCTTCCTCGTCAAATTCAAAATCGTCAAGCTCCGAGTAGTTACCAACTAGTGTTTCGAGGATTAGATTGAGGGGATGTTCGATCTCAGTGTGGGAGAAATCTATCAGATCCTCTACTGTGTGAACAAAAACCTTGTCAGGGGTTTCGACCAGTGGTCTTCTAACTTGTTTTCTACGAGGGAGTAATGGAGCTAAGGGTAATGATCCAATTTGTTGGGCGCAATATCTTGTGATTATTATGAACTGGTTCAACTCCTCATGGGGAAGAGTGTAAGGTATTTCAGGGAATAAATGTTCTTCCTCTTGTTGGGGTGAGTTACTCATTTCAGGAGTACTCAGTGTATGCGGGTTGTCTTGAGAATGAATAGGCATTCATGTGGGTTGTTTTGAATCTATAGGTTGTGTGAAATATTATATCATAAATATTGTTAGTCATTCATTCATTTGGCCCTCCTTCTAGCGCCAATTTTTTTGAGGGGTCTTAAATCCATTTAAATCAACAGCAAGAACCAAACCCACCACATAGGCCCAATTAGACTCTGTAGCATTTTATGGTGGAATGGTTCTCCAGATATTTCGTTCTGGCCAATTTATCACTGGGATTTACGTAGTGATTGACATGATATATTCTTATGAAAGTTCCTCCTTTACTTTAAATGTTCTCTTTTTGTATTTTCTTTTATTAGATGGGTCTGTTAAAATGATGAGTGATGGTATAAACCAACTGGTGAAAGGGAGTCTTAACTACTGGAGAAGGCTGAGCTCGGGATAACCCTCATGCTCAAGCATGCAAACAAATATATTCACACTTGTTACAAGCCTAGTACTAATACATTAACTTGTTGGTATTTCAATTATATCCTGAGATACAATTATCATAAAGAAAATACACATGCAATAATATGATGGAAAGAAAAATAGTTTCCTTGACTCTAATCATTAATCACACATTAACACAATGATTTTATTTCCATAATTAAGAACAAGAGCTGCAAAAATATTAAGAAAGATAACTTATCAATATATTCAGAGCTCTTTCACAACATCAATTATTGAAATAAAGTTGGAATTAGTTCCTCCTCAATCCAATCATATAATGCCTTTGATGAAAAAACAGAAGTTTGTCTCCGGTCCTAAACAGGACTTCTCAATTAAGGTAGTTCAGAAATAGTTCTTTACAATTCCAAAAATGAGGGTCTTTGCAAAAACCATCAACCTGTTCTAAAAGGTTGATCCTCTTATTTATAACAAATCACTAACTAAAAATAATTATCAAAAGTGAAAGATAAGTAAAAAACAACATCGCCACATGGAATTTACATCTCTCTATCTTCTAAGAGTCATCAAAAAGTTTCACTGAAGTGGATGAATCTTCTCATACTCTAACCATTTGACGAAGATTTATTTGCATGTGTTGGCATAAGGGAATCTGTGTTGGTCCATCAGGGTTGAAAGGATTTATTTTACTTCTACTCCTCACGCCTGATACTTAACTATTTTGACACTTAACTGATGCAATATTGCTTGATCCTTGATCGGACGCTCCATGAAATGTTGTACTTGACCTAGCGCAATGCTCGCCACCTTTGTTATCTCTGCAGTCCATGTCGGGTCTTGTTCTACATGTTGTTTGAATATGTCATTCAAGTCGACAAAGTCCTCGAGTGATCTGAATTCTAGGAGGTTGATGTCTTTCATCTCCCGATTAATCTTGACATAGCTCCTTAAAAAATAGACCCATTTTTCCTGAATCTCCCGCTGAGGTTCCTGGGCCATTTTCACCCATTATTCGACCGCTTTCCTTATACGATCTATGTTGTTGTCCCTCAGCACATGAATGTCGTGCTCTTTGGTGTCTCATCCCTTTTGAACCGCACTGATGTAATCAATTCTTTCCACTTCTTGGTGAGCCTTCTCATACCATCTTTCCATGTCATTGCAGGTTGCTAGCACCATAAGGGTGTCTTCTTGGAAGTCAGTTATCCCCGTAGTGAAAAGGTGTCATTCATTCATGAATTTTTCATAGGCATCTTAGAACTCACTTCTCAAAAACATCATGGCTTGTGTGGAGTCCTGATAGTATTTCTCCAAATGCTTCATATGCTCCAACTCCTTTAGCGCATCGGCCAAATCCTTTTCATCTCTTCTTTCTTTAACTAATGTAGAATCTATGATAGCCATCCCTGCACTGATAAGTTCAGACATCTTGGCGTGTTCCATGTTGATCATCTTTTCCTCTATGGTGATGAGAATCAAGTTATCTGATAAAATCCTCCTCTTCTTAGTGGTTATCTTCATGATGGATTTTCTCTTTTGGTCGTAGGCGATTTCTTGTATATTAGCGACCTCATCAATAGGTTCACAGATTTTTTGCTATCCCCAAGTTAGAGTATTTCCTAGGCTCCCAACTTTGTATATTTTTTCTAGGATGGGTTCATGAACCTCTTCTATATGTCCTAATGGCTCAACTTTCAATTGTTGCTCATCGGCTAGTAAGGTATCGACCAAAACTGAGGAACCAGGGGCGGGTTTAGTACTTACTTGGTAATCGACTGTTGAAATGTCAATTTCCTATTGTGGAATTTATTCTTCTTGTCTTCTCGATCCTATCTCATCCCTTGAGATATCCATTGGGGTTCCTAGTACGTTGAGTGGCTCAGTGTCTAAGGAACTTTCGACCTCATTCTCACTCTACGGACGGATCTGAACTAGAGCATCGGAACCCGGGGTAGATGCTCTCTCAGGTTCTTTCTCCTTTGTAATATGCACTGGCATCACCAAGGACACCTCCTAACTCTCCTCATCATCATAGATGGTTATCATGTCGAACAAGGGATTTGGTGCACTTTTTCTTCCTGATGTCCTCTATATATCAGGATGGGTCGAAATTTCCCCTGGTGATATGATCTGTGGTAGTGGAACTTTAGGGTTTTATGAACCGGTGATTTCTTCAAGTTGCATCAGCTCTAGGCCACCTAGCTCTCCTTGGATTTCGATTAGGTCATCAGTGGGAATCCTCATCATTTCTATCAAATCAGGGTCATTTTAAAATTGATCAATGATTCTATGTGCCCCTTCTAGCAAGAGTATTCCCCTTCCCTATGACTTTGTGGTCTCTACCGCCCTAATTTCTTCCCTGGCTCTGAGGGCCTCATGTCGACTACTCTAATGTCTCCACTTATTTATCCATGCTCATGGCCTTAAAATTCATCATATTTGGGTTGGCCATTCTCTGCACCACCTCGTCCTAGTCTTGGGTGCACTCTGTGAAAATTTTTCCCTCAAAATTATCATGAGCATATGGCCAACAGTATGATACCTATGAAACATGTTGAAGGACCATGCCTTTAGGGTCATGCTTGGGGAATCAGCTTGTCAGGAACCTGAATTCAAGTTGGTTCAACACTTCTTGTTTGGCTTGAGCAGTATCATTTACCATATAAAACCCCACGTGGAAACCATAGGGTATGAAATCCCACTTCTTTTCCTTGACTAATGTGTAGTTATAGCCCTGCAGGATAGTCTGATAGCATATTTCTCCCAAAAAAAGTCGGTTTGGGACATGAGCGAGTAGGAAATGTGGTGCTTTGGTGGTGTCGAACACCCTGATATAGATTGAGCATTCATATAAATACCAATGGCCTACCTTTGCTACCATTTTCTTAGTTGTTGCAAATAATCTTGGCCATTCCTTCTTAAAAATAATAAAATGAATATGGGTGATAAATTCATCGCAGATGAGTGCGTAATATTTTTTATACCTATTCTCCCAAAGTATGCTGAAATAAACCTGAACAGAGAGATCTGCAACGTTCCATCTTAGATTCATGTTGACGAAGACATTTCTTGCATAGATGACATCACGCAGGTATGAGGCCATGTGGAAATAGGGTGTTTCCCCTTATTTTGTCTTCTGAGCCTATTGTGCACAGGTACCTAATTGCTTGGAAATTAGTCCTCCCTAGTTTAAGCTACTTCTAGAGATAGCCAATGTGTACACCAAAGGCATCCATGCTTCTGAAAACTTGGAGAAGTTCTTTTATCCATATAGTCGAAAGATGAGAGCCATCAAATAGATGTATGGATCTCTCAAGTTAGTCGTCCCATACAATCCATTGCTCTGGTTGGTAAACTTATTTTCCTTCTTCCACCATGAGGCCATTAGTCGGCTGGTGTCGTGGAATTCGTAGAACTTCACCAGGAAGTTTGTGTTTAGTTGATCCTTTGGGTCTCTGAGCTTGTAGTATTTCTGGACTTCCGTCGGGAGGAAAAATCCAACATACCCGTCATTCGCATCGTTGATTAAAAAAAATTGTGCATCTGTATGGTCAATTATCCACTTCATAACCTATACACAAGGGAAAATCGGGGTTCTTCTGGCTACCATGTGCAAATAAGATCATTGAATGTTTGGGAAAAATTGGTCTTCAAGCGCCCTTACATCAGGGTCGTTGTCTAGGATATACTTCAGGTACTCCTCTCGGTTGATTCTATTGAAAATGTCACCCCATTGTGCGAGCACTACTTTGGATCTGGTGCCTCCCTATGTATCACCGAAGACCAGAGGCTAGACAAAAGCTTTCTTTTTTGAGGTTCTTATGATTGGTTCTGCCTTGGGAGCGTATTCCATCTGCCTCACCGCACCAGGAGAAGAACCTTTTCTTTCTCAGATTCCTTTAGCTTGGGTGCTCTCGGTGAATGTCTGGTGGTTGGATTTCTCGGTAGCATTTTACCTGCAATTAGAACATAGTTTAGAGACTGTGCAAGAAAATCAGATGCATATATAAATCACAACCATCAAATTTTGAAAAACTTGAACACATACCTCTACAGCTTGTTTAACCTGGTTTTGATAATTTGAGGATCAGAACTATCTCTAGATGCTCACTTTGGTCCTTCGGATGCTCTGGAATTCAAACTTGTGAGAAAAATGAATTTTTTCAAAACCATTATATATATTTAAACAGGGATGAACTTACTATTTTGCATCAGCCATTCAAGTTGGGTTATGAGTGTAATTTCATTAAATCTTCCACTAGATCTTCAAATATGTTTAAAATTAAATTCATTGTGGGTTGACGGTGCAGGCACGGGGTGTAACGTGGCCTATCGGTAGTTTCAAATTGTGATTGTTCAATTGGTGTACGAGGTAGCAACAAATCCAGGATGAAGCATTAACTAGTTTATTAAATGTCAAAATTTGATCGTATCTTATGCTGAAAACATCCCATCGTTTCACTAGCTTAGTTGGTGGGTCAGGGGTCAAGATTCTACTTCAAAAAAAAATTGTTGATATCTTCTTGCAAAAGATATGATGTCGACCAATATTTTTGTACAGAGCTGATATGGAAAAGAAGACTAGGAGGCGTGACTAGGACCCAGGGAACCTTAATATGACTCGGGACGAAACTAGGCCATACAACCCTCTTACGTGATAAAGACATGTGGCATTCGAGACTAGTGACTTCATTTGCTCGTGTTAATAAGAATCGGAACTTTCTTTAAGCTATATGTTCTAAAACCCAATCCTATCTTGCCGACACCAAAAATTATCAAGGATCGATGATCGGCGATAAATCAAGTGCTCCCCGATCAACTCTCTCAAAAAAATCCCAATGACGAAAGTGTATCGGGGATCGACGATCGGTGATATGCTTGTCACAGACAGAAATGATTGTTTTAACCTTTCTAGATTTCCCTGACCCCTATGAATCGCATCGATCATCGACTATCGGTGATTTCTTTACAGATTTTATCAATGTCTATCCTTCCTATATTTTTTCGATACCGAAGGGGATCAACTATCTCTTGAACTTAGTGTGAATAACTTATGCAAACCAACTCCACCTTCTGTCTATGTCGATGGGGATCGGCGCTCGACGAATGTTGTAATTATGTGGTCAATTTCCTTGCTTGAATTTTTCCAACGACGAACCTAAGCGCGTTAGGTGCAGTCTTAGTTGTCGATTCTTAATTCAGGTGTCAAGTTCTTTTAGACATGAGGTTTTGCAAGTTCAAACAAACTTGACTTGATGATAAGAGTCGTGAAAAAATATATATATAAACCATTTCAGAAAGTGAAATCAATTCAAACAGTGAAGAAAACAAGTGGTACCCAAAAAGTGATAAAATTTCATAAGGCCTATTTACATAATACACCTCATGTTTTCCGCTTATCATTTTGCTGGCCTATTCCCCATATGGACTCCCTCTTTTTGTATGGCCTGGATTGATTATGTTGAATGAACCACCATATTTTCATTGGCCCCCATATCCTACAATATCAGTTAACCATCTTCAATTCAATCTCCCATTCACTCACTTCACATAGAAACCCACCCATGGAGCCCTCACCCTTCATATTCTACTACATTACTTGTGCCTTCACATGCCCAAGCCACTTATTCACTAGGGAACCCATTTTTGTGTGTGCACATTCAACCCAAGTTATTTCATTTATTTTTTGTATTGTATAAAGTGTCACTTTATTTTTCATCATGTAAAGAAGCATAGGTCATCATACTCGATGGAACCCATTTTTCACATGGTGGCAGACCTTGTCGCCTTTGGTTGGGGCATTCATCAAATCCCACATTGCCTACACAGAAAACGTTTATTGGACAAACCTAGAGTATCCAAAATACCCTCTATAAATGATCACCGATTTGTTACCCATCTATACATCCTTATCACTTTTAGTTACAATTAGACAAATACCTAATTACATAGGTACAAGGCCATGTGGAAAGTGGGTTCTTCCCCTTCTTTTGGCGTTTGAACCTGTTGTACATAGGTGCTCAATTTCTTGGAAATCATTTCTCCCCAGTTGAAGCTGCTCCTGGAGATCACCATTATGTACACCAAAGGCATCCATGCTTCTGAAAACTTAGAGAAATCATTTTCTCCATATAATCGACAGATGAGAGCCATAAAATAGATGTATGGATCTCTCAAGTTAGCCATCCCATACCATCCATTGCTCTGGTTGGTAAACTTATTTTCATCCTTCCACCATGAGGCCATCAGTCAGCTGGTGTCATGGAATTCGTAGAAATTCACCACGAAGTCTTTGTTTAGTCACTCCTTTGGGTATCTAAGCTTGTAGTCGTTTTGGACTTTCATCAAGAGGAAAAATCTGACACACCTTCCATTCTCATCATTGATTAAACATTTTTTTGCATATGTATGGTCGATTAGCCACTTCATAACCTATATGCAAGGGAGAACCAAGGTTTTTTTGGCTACCATGTGAAAATAAGACCGTCGAATGTTTGGGAAAACTTGGTCATTGAGCACCCTTACGTATGTGTCGTTGTGTGGGATATACTCTAGGTACTCCTCTTAGTTGATTCTATTGAAAAGGTCCCCCCAGTGTGGGAGCACTAATTTGCATATGGTGCCTGCCTCTTTATCATCGACGACCGGAGGCTGGACAAAATATTTATTTGTTTAGGTTCTTATGACTAGTTTTTCCCTAGTAGTGTATTCCAGTTACCTCGTCGCACCAGGAGAAGAACCTTCACCTATATCAACCTCCTTTAGCTTGGGTGATCTCAGAGAACGTCTAGTGGTTGGATTTCTCGGCGGCATTTTACTTGCAGTTAGAAAATAGTTTAGAGACTGTGAAAGAAAATTGGATGCATATATATATCACAACCATCGAATTTTGACAAACTTGAACACATATTTGTGCATCTTCTTTAACCTGGTTTTGATCATCTGAGGATCAACACAGTCTCGAGACACTCGTTTTTATCCTCTGGATTCTCTGGAATTTGAACTTGTGCGCAGAATGAATTTTTTCAAAACCTTTCTAGAGATTTAAATAGGGATGAACTTACCTTGTCGCATCAGCCATACAAGTCTAGTTATGAGTGTAATTTCATTAAATCTTCCGCCAGATATTCAAGCATATTTAAAATTAAATTCATCATGTACTGACAGCATGGGCGCGGGTTGTAACATGTCCTATCGATGGTTTCAAATTGCGGTTGTTCAATTGGTGCAAGAGGTAGAAACAAATGTGGGATGAAGCATTAACTGGTTTATTAAATGTCATAATTCGATCGTATCTTATAACGGAAACATACCATCATTTCGGTAATCTAGTTGGTAGGTCAGGGGTTAGGATTCTACTTCAAACACATTTCATTGATATCTTCTTGCAAAATCTTTGACGTTGATCGATCTTGTCGTACAGAGATGGCATGGAAAATATGACTAGGAGGTGTGACTAGGACCCAGGGAACCTTAATATGACTCAGGATGAAACTAGGTCGTACGACCCCCTTATGTGATAAATACATGTGGCATTCGAGACTAGTGAATTCATTTTCTTGTGTTAATCGGAATCGAGACTTTATTTAAGCTATATGTTCTAAAACCAAATCCTATATTTCCAACATCGAAAAGTATCAAGGATCGGTGATCGGCTATAAACCTACCCAATTTATCCCTAGTTGACTCTCTCAAAAAAGTCTCGATGTCGAATGTGTATCTGGGATCGTCGATCGGCAATATGCATGTCGCAGAAAAAAATGATTGTTTTAACCTTTCTAGATTTCCCCGACCCCAATGAAACGCATCGCTCATCGGCTATTGGTGATTTCTTTATGGATTTTTTCAATGTTTATCCTTCCCATATTTTGTTGATGCCAAGGGGATCAGCTATCTCTTGAAACTTCTTATGAATAACTTACACAAACCAACTCCACCTTCTATCGATGTCGATGGGGATCATCACTCGGCAACTGTTGTAATTGTGTGGTCACTGTACTTGCTTGAATTTTTCTGACGCCGAACCTAAGTGCATTAGGTGTAATATGAGCTGTTGATTCTTAATTCGAGTGTCAAGTTATTTTAGACATGAGGTTTCACAAGTTAAAACAAAAATGACTTGATGATAATATTCATGAAAACAAAACAAAGATAAACCATTTCCCAAAGTGAAATCAATTCAGACAATGAAGAAAACAAGTGGTACCCAAAAAGTGATAAAATTTCATAAGGCTTTTAGGGTGTGTTGAGCGCTCAATAAATGGCGAATTACTGGGCGAAAGAAAAATCTTTGTTACTCCCTCGAGCTTAGCTTATGTAGAATATGATTAAGAACTTAACTGGTTTTTTTTTTATGAGAGTCTCTTTTATCCTTGGCGTTTAGAATTTACCCAGTTCATGAATTTGGGCCTGCCTCTGGGGTTTTAACCTTTATTCCACCTTCGTTACTTTAGACCATGACCCACGCCCCCTTTTGAAAGGAAATAAGTAAATAATTCACTGGCACCAGGCCCATTATTTATCATCATTCACTTGTTGTGGTGTCGCTCCGCTACCAGCGAGCGTCCATAGCCCTAGAAGAGTCACCCTAAGGTCACAGATCTTGCTCCACTTGCAGCAAGAATCAATAGCCCTTGTGGAGTCACCCCAACATCACAGACCTTGCTCCACTACCATAGAGTGTCCATAGCCCCGATGACATTATCTGCATACCCTATCCTATCTCATGCTCATTTGATATAATTGATTTAATTTTGGCAGAGATGCCCTGAGAAAGTGGGAGAGGAGGACATCTATTATCTACAATTTGAGATGGTTAAAGTGAAATTTTTTAATCTCTGTCTTGAGGTACATGTGGTGATCTGATATATGGTTGTGGAACTTCAAGTTTTTCTGACCCAGTGATTTCTTCAAGTTGCATCGGCTCTAGGCCACTTGGCTCTCCTCATCTTCTGATTGGGTCATCAGCGGGAAACCTCGTCATGTCTATCAGATCAAGGTCATTTTACAATTGATCATTGATTCTTTGTGCCCCTTCTAGGAAGAGTAATCCCATTATCTATGCCTTTGTGGTCTCTATCACCCTAATTTATTCCCTAGATCTGAGGGCCTCTTGAGCCGACTGCTCCATTGTCTCCACCTGTTCATCCATGCTCATGACCTTGAACCTGGTCATATTTGGGTTGGAAATTCTTTGTACCAAATCATCCTAGTCCTGGGCCCACTCTGTAAAAATTCCATCCTCAAACTTATCATGAGTGTATGGCCAACAGGATGATACATGTGAAGCATGTTGGAGGACCGGGCCTTTAAGGTCGTGCTTGTGGAATCGGTATGTCAGGAACCTGAATTCAAGTTGGCTCAGCCCTTCTTGTTTGGCTTGAGTAGTATCCTTTACCAAATAAAACCCCCCATGGAAACCGTAGGGTATGAAATTCAACTTATTTTCCTTAACTAATGTGGATTGATATCCTTGCAGGATAGTCTGATAGCAAATTTCTCCCACAACGAGCCGGCCTAGGACATGAGCAGGTAGGAGATGTGGTGCTCCGGTGGCTCCGAACACCCTAATATAGGTTGAGCATTCGTATATATACCAATGGCCTACCTTTGCTACCATTTTATTGTTTGTTGTAGATAATCTTGGGCATTCCTTCTTACAAATAATAAAATGAATACATGCGATGAATTCATCGCAGATGAGTGCGTAATATTTTTTATACATGTTCTCCCAGAGTATGCTGAAAAAAATGTGAACAGGGATCTTTGCAACGTGCCAGCTTAGATTCATGTCGGCAAAGACATTACTTGCACAGACAAAATCGAGAAGGTACGAGGCCATGTGAAAAGTGGGTGTTTCCGCTTCTTTCTTCGTCTGAGCCTGTTGTACACAGGTGCTCAATTTCTTGGAAATTATTGCTCCCCAGTTGAAGTTTCTCTCGGATATCACCATTGTGTACGCCAAAGGCATCCATGCTTCCAAAAAATTGGAGAAGTCCTTTTCTCCATATAATCGACAAATGAGAGCCATCAAATAGATGTATGTCTCTCTCAAGTTAGTCGTCCCATACCAACCATTGCTCCGGTTGGTAAACTTCTTGTCCTCCTTCCACCATGAGGCCATCAGTGGGTTGGTGTCATGGAATTCGTAGAACTTCATCATGAAGTTTGTGTTTAGTCACTCCTCTGGGTGTCTAATCTTGTAGTATTTATGGACTTTCGTTGGGAGGAATACTCCGACACACCCACCATTCTCATCATTGATTAAATATTTTTGTGCATCTGTATGGTTGATTAGCCACTTCATAACCTCTATATAAGGGAAAATCGGGGTTTTGTTGGCTACCATTTGCAAATAAGACTTTCGAATGTTTGGGAAAACCTAGTCATCAAGCACCCTTATGTCTGGGTCATTGTGTGGGATATACTCCAGGTACTCCTCTCAGTTGATTCTATTGAAAATTTCCCCCCAATTTAGGAGCACTACTTTGGATCAGGTTCATGCCTCTGTATCACCGAAGACCCTAGGCTAGACAAAAGGTTTCTTTGTTGAGGTTATTATGATTGGTTCTGCCCTCGGAGTATATTCAGTTGCCTCACCACACCAGGAGAAGAACCTTCACCTGTCTCGACTTCCTTTAGCTTGGGTGCTCTTGGAGAATGTCTGGTGGTTGGATTTCTCAACGTAATTTTACCTATAGTTAGAACATAGTTTAGAAACTGTGAAAGAAAATTGGATGCATATATAAATCACAACTGCCAAATTTTGACAAACTTGAACACATATCTCTGCAGCTTTTTTAACCTAGTTTTGATAATCTGAGGATTAACAAAGTCTCGAGTCACATGCTTTTCTCCTTCGGATCCTCTAGAATTCAAACTTGTGCACAAAATGAATTTTTTCAAATCTAATCTAGAGATTTAAATAGGGATGAACTTACCTTGTTGCCAGATATTCAAATATGTTTAAAATTAAATTCATCATGGGATGAAGGTGCGGGTCTGGGTTGTAATGTGGCCTATCGTAAGTTTCAAATTGTGGTTGTTCAATCGGCACATGAGGTAGAAACAAATGCGGGATGAAGCATTAACTGGTTTATTAAATTTTAGAATCTGATCGTATCTTATGACGGAAACATCCCATCATTTCGCTAGTCTAGTTGGTGGGTCGAGGGTCGGGATTCTGCTTCAAACACATTTCATTGATATCTTCTTGCAAAATATTTGACGTCGATCGATCTTGTCGTACAGAGCTAACATGGAAAATATGACTAGGAGGTGTGACTAGGACCCAGGGAACCTTAATATTACTCGAGAGGAAACTAGTCGCACGACCCCTGTACATGATAAAGACACGTGGCATTCGATATCAGTGACTTCATTTTTTCATGTTAATCAAAATCAGGACTTTCTTTAAGCTATATGTTCTAAAACCCAATTCTATCTTGTTGATGCCGAAACGTATCAAGGATCGGTGATCGGCAATAAACCTACCCAAGTGCTCCCTGATCGACTCTCTCGAAAAAGTCTCGATGTCGAATGTGTATCGGGGACAGCAATCGGCGATATGCTTGTCACATACAAAAATGATTATTTTAACCTTTCTAGATTTCCACGACCCCGATGAAATGCATCGGTCATTGACTATCGGTGATTTCTTTATGGTTTTGGTCAATGTCTATCCTTCCCATATTTTGTCAATGCTGAAGGGGATTGACTATCTCTTGAAACTTTGTGCGAATAACTTACGCAAACCAACTCCACCTTATGTCAATGTCTATGGGGATCAACGCTCGTCGACTCTTCTAACTATGTGGTCCCTTTACTTTCTTGAATTAGTTGTAGTGTTAGTTGTTGATTCTTAATTCAGGTTTCAAGTTCTTTTAGACATGAGGTTTCACAAGTTCAAACAAACCTGAATTGATGATAATATTCATGAAAACAAAACAAAGATAAAGCATTTCCCAAAGTGAAATCGATTCATACAATGAAGAAAACAAGTGGTACCCAAAAAGTGATAAAATTTCATAAGGATTTTAGGGTGTGTTGAGTGCTCAAGAAATGGAGACCTTCTAGGAGAAAGAAAAATCTATGTTACTTCCTCGATCTTAGCTGATGCAGAATCTGTTTAAGAACTTAATTGGTTTTGTTGTTATCAGAGTCTCTTTTATCTTGGGCGTTTAGAATTTCCCTAGTTCATGAATATGATCCTGCCTATGGGGTTTTAAAGTTTATTCCACCTTCGTTCCTTTTGACCATGACCCACTCCCCCTTGTGACAAGAACTGAGTAAATCATTCACCAGAACCATTCCCTATAGTTATCATCATTCACTTGTTGCAGTGTCGCTCCGCTGCTAGCGAACGTCCATAGCCCTGCCATAGTCACCCCGATGTCACAGACCTTGCTTCACTGCCAGCAAGCGTCCATAGCCCCGGAGAAGTTATCTGCATACCCTCTCCTACCTCATGTTCATATGATATAATTGATTGAATTTTGGCAGAGATTCCTTGAGCGAGTGGGAGAGGAGGACGTGTGTTATCTGCAAGATGACATGGTTAAAGTAAAAAAATTTAAGATTTTTCTTGAGGTACATGTGGTCCTTTCCAGCTTTCCATCTTTCCATTTGGTTTTACCATACCACTAGGTGGACACTTCATCACTTTCCAAGGTTGTTTATTTGCAAAGGTTAGATACAAAACTCCTTTAAGACAATAGCAGTTCACCCAGTGTTTCTTGTGTTGCATGTAAGCATGATTCGGGAACAGATTTTGCTACACTGTATTGATTAATGTCAACCAATTCCTTGTGGCACACAAATTTATTGCACAAAAATACTACACAAAATAAAAACTGAAATAAAGGACTTTGTAATCAGCCTGCCTAACACCTACAAAATAAAATAACATGAAAACACACACACATTGTTTTTTAACAGAAATATTGTTTTAGGGCTTGGAAATTCACCAGGAGGGTGTTAAGTCCCCCCAAAGATTTTTCAACCTATATGTGCCTGCCCCAAGTTTCTCAGCTACCTGAAAAGGTCTGAGCCATAGATTTTGAAACTTTTAATGTGAAACCTTTGTTTCATTTTCCCTATCCTATTTCAGGTCTAAGTCTCCTACTTCAAAATTGTTCTCTTTCGCCTTGTGCTTGTCAAACCACCTTTTAACTATCTGTTGATGAGCGACAAACTTTGATTTTTCTTTCTCTCTTTCTTCTTCTAGCATGAGGAGGGTATCAATCCTTTGTTGAATAACCGATGAGGGTTTTCCTCTAGATCCTTGAGAAAGATGAAGAGATGGAAGGTATAGCTCGTTCAAGAGAATGGATTCTTGTCCATATACCAGAAAGTATGGGGAGTTCCCTATAGACTCTTTGGGTGTTACTATATCGGCCCATAAGGAATTATGAAGTGAAATATGCCAATTACTCTGATTGTTTGCAACTATTTTCTTCAATAACCTCACTAGGTTCTTATTTGTTGATTCTGCCACCCCATTTCCCTGTGGATAGTAGTTTGCAGAGTATATGATTATGATTCCTTTTTCTAGAGAAAACTATGTTAATACGGTGGAATAAAAGTAAGTTGAATTATTAAAAACAAGAACGGAAGGAATACCAAACCTTGTATTCAAATGTTTTTCTATGAATTAGTGTTGGCCCTGACCAAGTTTTGAGGAACACTTGGTCATATTTGACGGTTTTTGGGACTTCGACATCTTGTCAAAGATGGAGCGCAATGTGAAGCGGAAATCGTTAAAGCTAGACCCCTTTTTGGGTCCTTTTTGGGTTTTTGGGGATAATGTAATGGGAAATGGATGTCAGCCTGTGGTTTTACCCATGCTTAGGCCCACTGTTATATGTATAAATAGATGTATAGGAAAAGTAAGTGAAAAAGGGGAGGGGAGAAGAGTAGTAAAGTGTGATCTATGTGATTGAAGAGTTGTGAGTTGTGTTAAGTGTTGGTAATGATTGTAAATGCTTTGTGCATACTGTAAGATACTAAGTGTAGGATATTGTAGAAGGCTCTGTTATTTTAGCGCAAGGAATAAGGATCTAGCAAGCTACGCAAATCTTTTGTCCTATGCAAAGAAGAATTTGGATGTCTCTGTGTTGTAACCTAATTAACTGAAGCTAATAGAGAACAAGACTTTGTGGGTGTAACCCTAGGGTGGGGGTGAACCACGGTAAATATGTGTGTTGTGCTATGTGCCTCGACCTGATGTGTTTGTCTCTTCCTTTGCTAAGTGCTTTGATGTGTTTAGATATATCTATTTATGCTTTGTGCTTCTGAGATATGAATGAATTCTAGATCTGGTATGTAAGATGCTTAGTGCTTGATCTGTTGAATCTAATCTATCTTGTTATGGTTAAGTGTTGAATTGTCTTAGATCTAAGTACATATTGCGATGCTCTGTGTTATCTACGAAGTATCATAAGGGTTGAATATTGATGAATAATCTATGCTAAGTGTTATAATCACAGCTCTGTGTCCAAGATAAGGTTGTAGACACCTGAGTCTTGCAACCACCCCTGCCTCTACCTCGGGTGAGACTTCATCTGCTTCGCAGGTGTCATCGAAAGGGGCAGTAGTTAGGGTTTTCTTGGTGCGGTGTTGTAGTGTTGAACCCTGGGTCTGCCCCTGTGCCAACAAATGGTTCCATTGTCAAGACCTGAAATTGTGATTGTTGGGAACTGAGCAGAAGAAGCTTTGTGCAAATATTCGTCCTGAAATTGTGAAATCTCTATGCATGGATCTATGCCCTAGAGTGTAGTGATCCACTTGATCTAAAAATATCTATGCAGAAGAAGGAAGGACAGATCTGAAGGAAATAATTCATATCTGCAAGAAAAGAGGTTGATATTGAAGAAAAGAAGTAAGATCTGTAAGCTTTGTGCTCTAATAAAGGTAAGAATAGTTAAAACTTCTTAGATCTAGAATCTTTGTGCCCTGTAGAAGTAAAAGAAGTGAAAAATCGTGTTTCTAAAGTATGTATTTAGGTATGCTTGATAGATTTTTTCCTAGCTTGAAAACTAGGGAATTTTTAGATGAAAGAACGTTTGATATGAATAGATCTGATAAGAATAATGAAATATATGTTATACCTATACATAGAAAGAATTTTTGGACTAACCAATGGATGCAATATCCTAGAAAGAAATTTTTGCAAGCTAGCCATTATGACCCTAGCAAGCAGTACAAGAAAATTTGGGGATCATTGAAGAGAAAGAGAGGATTAACTCTTTGTTACAATTGCAGAAGACCAGGACATGTTGCTAAGGAATGCCTTGGGAGAAACCCTAGTTGCCTATGTTGTAAGGCTATGGACCATGAAGTATTGGATTGCCCTAGAATGATTGCTAGACTTGAAAAGTTGAATATGGAGAAAGAAAAATCTGAAGGAGATCAAGAGACTAATATTATAGAAGAACCCAAACAAGAATCAGAGATTATGTTGCTGAAAATGAAAGAAACCCTGGATGAACATAAAGATGCCAGTTTGTCATAGATCTTCAAAGAAAAGGAGAAAATCGAATTAAGAATAGGAGACTTCGACATTGACTGTGCTCTGGATGAGGGAACACAGATGAACATTATGACAGAAAGTACTTAAGAAACTATAGGAAGGCCTGTTATGGTTCCTTCACTAGGAAAAATAGGGTTGTTTAAAGGAAAAATGGTAACCCTATGTGGCAGGATTACCTAGATAGCTATGAGTACCCATGGATCTTCGATAGAGGAAGAATTTGAAGTTATTAAATTTATTGAGGACCATGCCCCATTTCCAGCTTTGTTAGGAAATATCTAGATTGAAAAAGACCAGATCCGGAGAAAATAAGAAAAGGAAGCCCTAGAACAGAAGAAGCAAGAACTCATGGAATTTATGACTAGAAGGATCGCCTACTTGATGGAAGTACAAGAGAACAGATCTAAGATATTGAACACAAGGGACTTGGATGTTGAAGCTATAAGAGCATTAGAGGAACTACAAAAGACCAAAATACCTAATCCATATGATGAAGGAGTATTACCCTTGGATCTAAAGAAAGACTCTCAGCATCATGAAGTGACTACGTCAAGAGAAGATAAGAATCAGAATGGAAAACGGATTACTGAGACGAAGCTCACTGGGAAGAAGGATATGAAGCTAAGTAAGAAGAGAGCTAAGATTGAAAAGTTACAGAAGATTCTAGAGGAAACTTCATAGAAGGAAAAATCACAGGAATTGAGCTTCGACGGGATATTATAATAGCGACATATGGCATTTCATCGTTGTGAAGCAATATAGTCGTTGGACCGATATACCCGGTCAACTTTTGCCCCGAATGAATAGAAAAGAATTAAAGGATCACCTCCATACCATTGGACCATGCCATAACGGATGGATCAATGTTCATGGAAGCTTCATACCCGTTGCAAGCAGACTGTTGACGAATTTCCTATTAAGCTCATCGCATCGTGCGCGAAGAACACTTTTTCCAACTAAAAAGTCGAAGCTCGCAGAACTAGTGATTGTCTGCAGTGATCATTGTAAGAAGATTGTTCATCCTAGTGTAGTATTTTGAGATCATTATGACCCCGATTATCTTTCCCGAGTGCGTATGTCCAATGAGCTCACCACACTTGAGAAATCCATCAAAGAGGTTCTTATCCATTTAATGGTTGGGAGAGTCATTTCGGAAAGAAGAATGTCCACCAAATTCCAAGAATCGTCGCTGAGAGGAGTGCAAGCTTACATGTCGACTGCTCAAGCAGGAACATCTCGAGCTAGCGCAGAGAGAAGAACTAAGCATAAGGACAACATAGCCAATGTGAAGTTAGTGTCATCCATCCTACCAGCTTACATACCCCCTCTGAGTGGTGAGATTAACAGGGACAGTGTCCCTAGAGACATTGAATACACCCTAGTCACTACATATCTACCAAAAGGAGTATGCACCTACCACGCAGATCAAGACAAGGTTACAGCATTGAAGTTTTGCAACTTCAACCTGGTGGACTGTAAATTGTATAGCATGCTCGCCCTGTATAAGTACTTGAAGAGAACTAAGGGAAAGAATTCAAAGATCATCCCTCAGCAATGGACGATGAACCTTGCGCAGTATAATTTTCTCAACATTATGAAAATACCACACTTCAGCATACACCAAGAGGTGAATTCTTGTGTAAAATTGTTGGTAGCAAGTTACCATAGAGGATACTTGTGGTTAGAATGTCGCATAATTGTTGATCCGGTGTTGATCAATAGGATCATTGAGCTTAGCATGCAGAGCCCTAATCCCCATGAGTACTATCCTGGAAAGACCGCAGACCGTGCTCTTGCACAGAAGATCAAAGAATCCTATGGCGATGTTGAGAAAGGCACGAGAGGATACAAGGTAGATTCTATTGAAAGTGGTGCAGTGCACCTCACATGCCAACTAATCTCAAGGAAATTGGTATGCAATAATTGACCAACACAAGTATTTGGCTTTCTAGTTGACCTCGCAGGAAAGTGCGCAGAGGGACTACAGATGAACTGGGTGAAGTACCTAGTGAATCAACTAGATATTGACTACAGAGAAGCCCAGGATCAGGGGTATGAATTCCATTTTAGCTGTCTTCTGATACTGATTGCTTTTGTTGCATGGGAGATACCAGAAGGCTCAACCTTCCCAGACCTTGACCCCTTTAAGACATTAGCTGTGAAGTTCAATACATTATGGTACTCAAACGACATGAGAAAGCAATGGCAATCGAATGTCATTTTGCACGCTTACTATAACCAATTGAAAGAATCCATAAGGAGTGAACCTCGCATAACCCTGAACACTTTATAGAGATTTCAACCTCTGATAAAGTTCAACGTGGACCGCCACTTTATATACCTAACCCCACGTGCTGATGAGCACCAGGAACAGCTTCAGTCCTATTATAAGATGACAGAAGAAGACCTGAAAGAGATCACCAAGGAATGGTCGGTGGACCTCCTTGTTTCAGCAAACCCTGCAGAAATGTCCAGCATCGACAGCCCCAGAACTGTGCAGGATACACCTGGGCCCAGTAAGATAAAGAAAGCAAAGACGATGAATAATACCGAATAATCCCATGAGGTTGACAACCTATCTGTAAGGATAGCTTCCATTACACTAGATGAAGAAGGTGATGATGAAGAAGGTACAAACACTAAACAACAGAAAGTTGAAGTACCACCGCCTAGGGATGAAGAAGACTCATTGAAGAAAAGGAAGGTCTCACCTCTGAAATCTTCCTCTAGAAAGAAACCAAGAACCCATGTAACTAAGATGTGAACTTCCCTCACGTTGGATGACTTTGATTTTGTTGCAACGGTCAATGATGCTTCAAAGGAAATCATAGAGAATCAGGAGGTGAAGCAGGAACAAATTTATAGCCAAATTGAGATCGCACTCCAAGGAGTAAAGCAAGCACTCTAGTCTAGCCGAGCAATCTCTATTGCACCTCTGCCAGAAGGAACAAAAAAAGTGGGAGATGAATCAGTTCAGCTATGCAATATTGTTGATGCAGTCGAAGTATGCATTCGACATGCTCAGGAAGAAAAAGTACAGGCCACCCAGGCCCTAAATAAAGCATAGGAGGAAATTATTGAACAACGCCAAGCCGCGCAACAAGAGAAGAATGCTCTCCAAGAACAATTTGAAGAAGACAGAGCGAATATCCAAAAAGAGAAAGAGAAGTTGCTCGCAAAGTAGATAGGAATTGAAGAAGCAGTCAACAGAGCATTTCACTATGTGACTGGCTTAGAGAAGAAGTTCGAAGAGCCCATAGAGAACCAAGTGATGAAGCTGGTTGAAGTTATTCAGTAACTTCAACAAAGGGTCGTGGAATTAGAGCTTCATGCCATACCACAGACTCCATAAGAAGTGTGTGACCAGTGAGAATTGAATGCTCAGAGTGCAATTGAGAGGATTAAAAAACTTGTTGCAGAATGGAAATAGCTAAGTAGTAGAAGCACGCAGATATATGAACAACTATATGGAGTCCCAACTCCAAGAAGAAAAGTAGCACGCAGATACAATACAGGTGCATCTTAATTTACTGTCACCCATAGAGAGGATGAAGAGATCCCAGGAACAGCGCACTGCCCAACAACTCGTTCTTACCATGCAGAACAGAGTGATTGAAGTCACCTAGAAACTCTAGTCAAGGTAGGAGGCGACCTACCTACTGTTTGAAGAAATTGAAGGCCAAGGAACACTCCTAGAACAAGTAATTGTTATAGTTGAGCAGCAATTGGAAGGACCTATCAGCGAAGCGGTTGTTCAGGAATTCACTGAGAAAGAAGCAGTAGCACAGAGACAAGTTGAAGTAGCTCGAGCCAAGATCGAGATATTTGAGGCAAAGTTAGCCAGACCTGAGTGACTCAGGATGAGTGACAGGTGAGTGTTGGGGGCCTGTTGGCCCTGACCAAGTTTTGAGGAACACTTGGTCATATTTTATTGTTTTGAGGACTTCGATAGCTTGTCAAAGATGGAGCGTGATGCGAAGCGGAAATCATGAAAGATAGACCCCTTTTTGGGTCCTTTTTGGGTTTTGGGGGATAATTTAATGGGAAAGGGATGTCAGCCCGTGGTTTTACCCATGCTTAGGCCCATTGTTATATGTATAAATAGATGTATAGGAAAAGTAAGTGAAAAAGGGGAGGGGAGAAGAGTAGTAGAGTGAGATCTATGTGATCAAAGAGTTGGGAGTTGTGCTAAGTGTTGGTAATGATTGTAAATGCTTTGTGAATACTGTAAGAGACTAAGTGCAGGATATTGTAGAAGGATATGTGATTTTAGTGCAAGGAATAAGGATCTAGCCAACTGCGCAGATCTTTTGTCCTATGCAAAGAGGGATTTGGATGGCTCTGTGTTGTAACCTAATTAACTGTAGCTAATAAAGAAGAAGACTTTGTGGGCGTAGCCCCAGGGTGGGGGTAAACCACGGTAAATATGTCTGTTGTGCTCTATGCCTCGACCTGATGTGTTTTTCTCTTCCTTTTCTAAGTTCTTTGATGTGTTTAGATAGATATATTTATGCTTAGTGCTTGATCTGTCGAATCTAATCTATCTTGTTATGGCTAAGTGTTGAATTATCTTAGATCTAAGTACATACTACGATGCTTTGTGCTATCTGCAAAGTATCATAAGGGTTGAATATTGATGAATAATATATGCTAAGTGATTGCTAAGTTTTATAATCACATATATGTGTCCCGAATAAAGTTGCAGACACCTGAGTCTTGCAACCACCCCTGCCTCTACCTCAGGTGAGACTTCATCTGTTTCGTAGGTGTTGCCGAAAGGGTCGGTAGTTAGGGTTTTTTTGGTGCATTGTTGTAGCATTGAACCCTGGGTCTGCCCCTGTGCCAACAATTGTATTACCACCTTTTCGTTTACATGAGTCAAAGGGATGGCCTCTATCCATTTCATGAAATAGTCTGTAGCAGTCAGTATGTATCTATGTTGTTTTGAAGAACTCAGTGTAATTTATCCTATGACATTTAACCCCATTTTGCGAATGGTCTCGAGATGGCCACATGTTGGAGTGGTAAAGTTTCTCTCTTTTTCCTCCCCATGCTCATTTGAAAAGCTTTACAGTTTCTAGTGTATGTGTGAGTGTCTCTAAAAAGAGTAGGCCAATAATAGTCGGATCTCAGTATCTTGTGAGTGGTGGTTGTTGGGCTCTAAAGATGTCCTAAAATATAACCTCTATTCATCATCCAAAGGTAGGTGTTATCACTGAAATTTCGTCCGCACATGGCGACAAGAACTCAGCATCGTCAAACAGGAATGAAGTCATTCAAGGCACTGAATTAATTTCACAGCATTGCAAAAGGGTCAAAAACTATACAAAGTAATCAAAAATTGAAGGGCGCTTTACAGAAGTTGGGTGCACACGCATATGCGTGGAACAGGAACGTGCAATGAGCGCATGCGCGCATGATGCACGGTTGTTGGCATAAAAACCCATGCACCTACTAAACGGCGCATTTATGGAATTGGTCGGCCTCCCAACCACTTATCGATCAGCTCCCAAGATGATTTGACTCCCAAATCTGAGCTGAATCCGCATGGTAGGTTGGTCAAAGACCTAATTAAGCCCTAAAGAGCCCCTTTTCACACCTCAAAGGAGTTACATAATCACCCAATGCTATGCTATAAAAAGACATGAAGAAACATCATTTTCTCAAGGAATTTCATGTAATGTTATGCTGCTTAGATTGTTTTAAGGACTCACTCCTTGACAATAACACATTAGCACCATTTCATTGAGCCATTCACCTCTCCATTGAGTGAATGTGCTTGGAGTTCTTTCACCATCATTCTCATTTTCTTATTGTAAGGAGAGCAAGTTTGTGAGGGCACAATAGCCTTCCATTGGAGAAAGAAGGGACTCACAGTCCCCTTCCTTCATTGTGCTTTGATTTCATCAATCGATCAGCCTAAAAACATTGGTGATATTGGTCTTGTTGTCATTTTTATTTTCTTATCCATATGCCCATAGTTTTAGT
>SNQJ01S0148034.1:17427-28060 GCA_010110895.2 Picea sitchensis
AAAATTATTACATGCATAACATAAACCAAAAAATATAGTTTGATACCCGGGAGTTGAATATCTTCTGAAAGGAGGTGCTCTTATGAATCCTTCTTATTCTTGAGGCCTATCTGTTTGTTGTTGATTCTGAAATTTGAATCTTCTCGGTGGAGGAGTGTCCCTGTAATCTTCCTTGTATAACTTCCTATCCCCTTTGATTGTTTCTGCATAGATTTTTGGATATGTTTCTTTCTCTATTGTTTTGGAGCTTGATCCCTTTTCTTTTTGATCATATCCAAGTCGGACTTGTCAAGATGAGATTTTTGACTGCTGATAATGTCATCCAGAACTTTTGAGCTATTTTGCATATTTTTCTTTTGAAAATCCTTTCTTAGTGTGACAATCTCTGCTTATCCCTATGGTGGTACAAGACAAGAAGAAAGGAGATATCAAGAGCTGCGTAGATATTAGGAATCTAAAAGATGCTTGTTTTCATGACCCATTCTCTATGTCATTCACTGATGAAGTGTTAGATAATGTAGGAGGCCAGGAGGTATATTCTTTTACAAATGAATTTTCAGGATACCATCAGATTCAGATTGCCAAGGAAGATCTCCATAAGACCACATTTGAAACAGAATGGGGATCCTACCAGTATACAGTGATGCCATTTGGATTGAATAACGCCCCAACCATATTTTCTAGGGTGGTGGTTGAAGCATTCAAGGAGTTTCTATATAGATTTCTGGAAGCATACTTTGATGATTAGACTGTTTTTAGTTTATTGAAAAATCACATTGAACGTCTAAGGCTAATGTTAGAAAAGTGTAGGCAGTATCAAATTTCCTTAAACATAAAAAAATGCATCCTTTTTTCACCATTTGGAGTGTTTTTAGGTCATATTGTATGCAAGCAGGGATTGCTAGTAGACCCATCTAAAATTTCCATTATAGTTGATCTTCCCCCTCCTACTTCAGTCAAACAGCTGCGCACTACGCTGGGACATACTGGATATTATAGGAAATTCATTAAAGGCTATGCACAGATTACAAAACCCATGGAGAATCTTTTGAATAAAGAATGTCAGTTTCATTGGATAGAAGAATGAAAACAGAGCTTCGACACATTGAAATAAAAAATGGTTACTGCACCTATTCTGGTTTTTCTAGATTGGAGCAAGGAATTTCACGTACATTTCGATGCATCTTCTATTGCATTAGGAGTTGTGTTAGGACAACCGGGAACAAGAGACATCGACCACCTGTTATCCTTTTCTAGCTAGAAGCTATCAACAACTGAGATTAATTACACCACTATTGAGAGAGAAGGGTTAGCCATGGTGTATGCNCTCCACGCTGAAATACCTAGTCAACAAGCCAGTGTTAGGGGGGAGAATATGAAGATGGCTTCTGCTATTTCAGGAATATGATTTTGAGATCGGGGTTAAGTCAGGAAGAATGAACAAAGGTCCTGACCACTTTTTGAGGTTGGAACATGGAGAAGAGCCTACTAGCTTGGAGGATACACTGTCGAATGCACAATTGATGGCCATTAGAAAGATTGATGCTCAATTTGTAGAGATAGTCCACTTCCTATCAACAAGAATGGAACCTAGTGAGTATACAATCACCCAGAAGAAACAACTGGTAGTTCGCACTGTAGACTTTTCACTTATAGCTGGACAACTATACAAGATGGGACCTAATGAGATATTAAAGAGATGTGTTATGGAGGCAGAGCGACCGTTGATCCTCACCGAAGCTCATGAAGGCATCACAAGAGGACACTACGTAGGGAAAGCAACAATGCAAAAGGTTCTTAGAGATGGCCTCTGGTGTCCTACCCTACATAGAGATGCTAAGGACTATTACAGAGCCTGTGATGTATACCAAAGAGTTTGGAAACCATCCAGAAGAGATGAAATCCCTTTAGCACCACAACTGACCCTACAAGCATTTGAGAAATGGGCCATTGACTTCACGAGACCTATAAACCCACAAGGAAAGTGCACAGGATCAAGGTACATAATCATTGCGATAGAGTACTTGACCAGAAGGGCTGAAGAAAGAGAAATTAAGGACTATAGTGCAACCACAGTTGTGCGCTTCATATTTGATGACATCATAACCCAGTTTGGATGCATGAAGATCCTTATGAGAGATCAAGGAACACATTTCATCAATCAGACAGTTGAAGCCTTGACTGAGGGATTTGCAGTTCATCATCAAAAGAGCACACCTTACCATCCACAAGTGAATGGGATAGTTGAATCATTCAACAAAATCTTGGAGACAACGCTAATGAATATTTGCAGTGTGAACAGGCATGACTAGGATTTAAGAGTACCAACAATACTATGGGTCTATAGAACCACTTGGAAGAATCTAACAATGCAGACCCCTTTTAAGTTGGTTTATGGTCTCGAAGTCGTTGTCCCAATGGAATATTTGGTACCAAGCCTAAGAATCACTGCCTTTATAGACATGGATGATGTTGGCACTGTTCAAGAGAGGCTTGTGCAGCTGGTTGAACTAGAAGAAGACATATTTATTGCAGGATTCCATCAGCAGGTACAAAAGTAAAGAGAGAAGGCATACCATGAGAGACACATCATGAAGAAGGTATTTAAGCAAGGTGATTTGGTATTGGTGTATGAAAATGAGTTCATGAAACATCCAGGGAAGCTCCAAACACATTGGCTCGGTCCATATGAGGTTGCTTATGTTACAGAAGGAGGAGCTGCACAGTTGAAGAATTTAAATGGAGAATGGAAGGAAGGTTTGGTGAACAGGAGCTGGTTGAAATTATATTATGACAACCAGCTGCCTCGCAACCCCCAATAAAAGCATGAGGAAAAGGGTCTAGGTACCAGGTGTAGTTGAAACTGGGTACCATACACATAAAATACAACCTGCACAAGGAAGGAAAGGAGGCATAGAGAATAAATAAAAGGCTACCCTGCGCAGTTTGAAGTCGAAGCAAAATAGAAGGATTAGATTTGAAGTGCCTTGGGGCAATTCATAGGTGAGTGTTGGGGGCTTGTTGGCCCTTGGGTATGTAAGTAAGTGAAGATTAAGGTAGAAAGGAAGGAATGCAAACTGTGTGGAAGACACAGTGACTGTTACTGGTTCGAAGTGAGTAGAAGAGCAGAAAAGATAGAGAGAAGTAAGAGAAAGCAAGCCGTTGGACGAGGAGACCGAGGATGAAGGATCAATAAGGAAGAAGGATCGTAGACAACTCAACAAGCGGAAAAATCCATCGTTGGATGCTTTGGATCACTGCATGGGAAGGAAGGAAAGACAGGTTGGCAAAGCCCTAAAAACCCGGGTCAAGTTGACCTAGGGTTTTAGACACCTAAGGTTTTGGTATCTAGTTTTTTGACACCTAGGTTTCAACCTAAGGCGGTCGGTGAGATATTGTAATGTATAAAAAATAACCTAGATTAGGGAAGAGGGTTCATTCCAGTTTTTTTATTGGCATGAGTGATTATTTTTGTGTGAGAGAGAAGTGCTAAGTGTAGAGCCTTCTGGTATTGTAAGATCTTCATCTGGGTGCGAAGATCAGTCTTGCAATTGGGTGTGTTGGAAGGGGAGGGATAGAGAGGAGAAGAAAGAAGATATTCTAGCTAAGAATGTATATAAGAACTATATGCTTCATATTAATATATTATAAATCACATTTATATGGACGTAGCCCTGGAGAGAGGGTGAACCACATATATCTTGTGTTGTGTGTGGTTGCTACTGTATTCTTTCTCCTTTGATATATTGCCATGGTATTATTGTGTTAGACCTGATAGATAGTTGTGTGGAGTATATATGAGCTGGTAAGTGATATATAAATGTTGTATTATTCTTGTATTGGATCCACTTTATATCCCCTTCGGTTGTAGACATATTTGTCCTACAACCCCCTCATAGCTACTTTGGGTGAGATTGCATCTGCCTTGCAGGTGTTGCCGAAAGGGCCAGTAGTTAGGGCTTGTTGGTGTGCTCTTGGAGTTGAAACCTGGGTCTGCCCCTGTGCCAACATTGAAAAATCCATGATTATTTCCATATATTCTATTTACACCATTCATGTTTCTTGTGTAGTTGTTCCTTTCATTGATTCTGCAATTAATTGCCTTATGTCCAAATTTTTTGCAAGTATAACAATGACCAAGAAAGAAATTTTGATACCTTGGAGTAAGTGACCTTGTTTGTGATGTAGTCCATCTAGGTTCATGATCTACTCTTCTATAGTTTCCTTCATACTGATTGAAGCTTCTTTGATTCCTGAAGGCAGGAGGTATTCTTGGATATTCATCTATTTTGTAATCATTCCTTCTTTCTAGTATTCTGGTCCACTTCTCATCAACTGTCTGTGTAGCTCTTTCTTCAACCTTCTTGTTGGTATTTGCATTTTCTTTGGATGTCGTTTCACCCATGCATCCAAGATGTGTTAAGTATTTTGGCACTTGAGAGTCTCTTAAGCTCTTCCTCAATGAGACAACTTCTTGTTCAAGTTTCTCACAATCTTCTTCTTTCTTCATCATTTGGACATTCCTTACTTCTCCTATTCTTCTTTCTTCTTCAAGTAGAGTTTTCAAGGGAAATGGTTTCTTCTCTTAGTTTCTCAAAGTCTTCTAATTGTTTCTTCAAGATTTCATTTGTCTTTTCACAACTACCCAATTCACTTCTTAGTTTTCAATGCGTGTCTTTTGAGCTTGCTATTTTCAATCTCAACATGCTTCAATTTTTTTAAAGATTCTCATCTTCTTGTTGAATACTTTCTTCATGATTTTCTTCTTCTTCATTTGGACTTTTATTCTTCAATTTCATCTCTTTCAATCCTTGGATGAGGACATTTCAAATTCAACCTACTTCTTCACAATTAAGAAAAAAGCCGTAGCTATTTTCTTCTTTGAAATATGAGATGTTGTAATTTGCTTCCTTCTTCTTCTTCTTCTTCTTCTACTTCTTCCCTTGCATAAAGGTTGCTTCAACTTCTTCTTCTTCTTCTTCTTCTACTTCTTCCCTTGCATAAAGGTCTTGTAGCTTGTCCCAAATATCTTTTGATGATGCACATGATCCCACCTTGGATTTCATTGAATCTGTCAATCCATCCAGGATGGTATCTATTGCCAATCCTTCTAAGATGCAAGCTTTGGTTTCTTCAAAGCATTGTATCCTGAAGCAATTGAGAACCAAATATCTTTCCCAAGATCTTTCAAGTAAGTTTCCATTCTATTACTCCAATATTCAAATTTGCATCCATCAAATAGTGGAATCCCATTTGGAATGTGTCTTCCATTTCTGCTTAGGATCTTCCTTCCAGTGGTTAAACTGTACTGAAGGTAACCTGCTCTGATACCAATTGTTGATACTTAGAACACATCACCAAAAGACTTCATCCTACCTTGAAATCTATCCTTCTTTACTTCCGATTTCCTCTGAAATTCGACTTGTGTATATAATGAATGTATAATGATATGTATTTATACCATTTATGTCACTTCCTTTTAACATTAGGGACGAACTGACACTTTCTTATTTTGTAATTATTTTCTTTAATTATCTTCAGGGATGACCTGTAATTCCTTCTTCAATTCACTTTGTCATCTTCAAAAATTCATTTCTCCTCAACCATGAGGATCCATGTGACATACCACATACCACCAGAAACAACATGATATATACTGTCCATCCATGGGTGTTGTATCTGCATGTGCATTTTCCTTCATGTCCAAATACCTTCATCAATGTTTTGGTCCAAAACCAATGAATAGGGTTGACATCAATGACAACAACCAATCTTCCAATAGAAACTGCAATGTATTCAACTTCTGTAGTTGATAAGGAGATGGAACCTTGCTTCTTGCTCAACCATGATACAAGGGAATCTCCTAAGAAGAATGCACCTCCACTCGTTAGTTTTCTTTCATCCACACAGTTAGCCCAATCAACATCTGAATAGACTGATAGTTGAAAATTTTGATTCCTAGGATACCATAGGCCATAGTTCATTGTTCCTTTCAAGTATCTTAATATTCTTTTGAAAAATAACAAATGACTCTGTTTAGGTGTAGCCTGATACCTTCCTACCATTCCAACATCATGCACTATGTCTAGACAGGATGTTGTGATGTACAATAGGCTACCTATCATAGACCTATATGAACTCTGATCAATATCAGGTGAGTCATCATCCTTGCTTAACTTGCTTCCAGTGACCATAGGTGTTCTCATAGGTGTAGAATCTTCCATTTGAAACCTTTTCAACATTTATCTTAGATATTTCTCTCGAGGAAGAAATATTCCTTCAGATCTCTAAGTCATTTGGAGACCAAGAAAAAATGACAGTTCCCCTATCATAGACATTTCAAATTAAAACTGCATGGAAGAAGAAAACCATTGTACCAATGAAGCATTATTGCTTCCGAAGATGATGCCATCTACATAGACCAACACAATGAGCAAATCATTACCCTCTGTTTTGATATATAGATTGCTATCAATTGTTCCTCTCTTGAACCCTTTGTCTTGAAGACACTTATCCAGTCTGTAATACCATGCATGAGGAGCTTGTTTCAACCCATAAAAGGCTTTCTTCATCTTGCAGACAAAGTCATGGTTATTTGACAGTTGGAAACCCTCTGGTTGTTCCATATATACTTCTTCTTTTAGATATCCATTTAGAAAAGATGACTTGACATCCATTTGATAGACTTTAAACTGTTTATGACAAACATAGGAAATAAACATTCTAATAGCTTCTAATCTTGTTATGGGCGCAAATGTTTCATCAAAATCCAATCCTTCTATTTGAGCATATCCTTTGTAGACCAATCTAGCCTTATTTCTTACAATATTTCCTTTCTCATTCATCTTATTTTTGTAGACCCATTTGGATCCTATTACATTTTTATTTATTGTCCTAGGAATGAGTTCCCAAGTGACATTCTTTTCAATCTGGTCCAGTTCCTTATTCATTGATTTTAACCAATTTACGTCTTTACTGGATTCATTAAATTTCTTAGGTTCCACCATGGATATGAAGGTTATATGTGATTGCTTAGTGTCCTTGATTATCCTTCTCCTGGTTTGTACACCTTTGTCTTTCTCACCAATTATCCAACTTTCATGATAATTCTTTTTAGTAATTATGGAGTAAGGATTTGATGTTGATTGTTGTCCTGACTCTTCTTGTCTAGGTGTCTCTTCTCCACCTGATTCATCATCTTCTTGTGACTATGATATTTTTTGTTCTTCATTTTCATTATTCTCATCACCTTTTTCATCTGGCTTAATGCTTATTCTTTGTTGATCTTTTACAGAATATTCTTCATCAATTCGAACATCAATACAGACTACTAATTTATGAATTCTTTTGTTAAATCATCTGTATCCTTTACTGATCGTTTCATATCCTAAGAATATACCTTCATCAGCTCTACTATCAAATTTTCCCAGATGATCATCATTATTCTTGATGTAGCATTTACTTCCAAATACTTTGATGTGCTTGATTGATGCAAGTCGACCAAACCATAACTCATATGGATTTTTATTACTGTTCGGCCTTAGATGCACTTTTCTTAGAATATGAACATCCGTGTGAACAACCTCCACCAGAAGGTTTGTGAAATGTTCCTTTCACTCATCATAGCCCTTGCCATCTGCTTAAATGATCTATTTTGGCATTCTACAACTCCATTTTGTTGAGGAGTACCTGCAATAGTATATTCTCTTTTAATTCCATGTCTGTCACAAAATTCTTTGAAATATCTTGACATAAATTCTCCTCCCCTGTCTGAACGAATTGCCTTTAACTTCCTTCCTGTTTGATTCTTATCTAACACCTTAAACATTTTTAACTTCTCGAACACATCATATTTTTCTCTCAGAAAGGAAACCCACGTGAGTCTGGAGAAATCATGAATGATTAGCATAAATTAGTGTTCTCCTCCAGTTCCTTCCTTTCACGATGGCTCACACAGATCCATATGAAAAATTTGAAGTGGTTTATCTAAATATGTGAAACTCTTTGATTTGAATTGAGCACGAGCCAACTTCCCCATTTGACAGGATTCACATACAGAGTTATTAGGCTTAGATATTCTTGGAAGGTCTTTCACAATGTCTTCATTATTCATTTTGACAATATGATCAAAATTCAGGTGTCCAAGCCTTCTGTGCCATAACCAACTTTCATAAAACTTGCTTAAATGACATTTCTCTTTATCTTCCTTCAGAACATATACATTATTTTCAGTTCTAACCCCTTTTGCAATCAACTCTCCTGTGTTTACTGTCTTTATTTTACAATTCTTGGCAGTGAAAGTGACTTCACATCCTCTGTCACATATCTGACTAATGCTAAGAATATCATGCTTTAAACCATCAACAAATAATACATCTTGATCTTTTCTTCTTCCATTACTTAAGCTTACTAGACCTTTACCTCTGATCTTTAATGGAGCATCATTTCCAAAGGTCACAGTCCCTGATTTATTTTCTTTGAGTAATGGGAACTTACCTTTTTCACCTGTCATATGATTGGAGCATCCACTGTCAATATACTAGGGGTATTTTTGTATTTTAGCTGACAACACTAATCCACACTTGATATCTTCATTCTTCTTCCAAACCTTGACATTTTCAACTCTGTGATTTGAATCTGGATTATAGTTCTTTAAACGACATTCTGCAACTTTATGTCCATAATTATGGCATATGTAACCTTCTGGTTCATTGAATAAAGGATCATAATGATTGTTATGTTTAATCTGCATCCTTTTCCCAACCATCACATGATTTGTAGTCTGTGGTTGTTTGTTACTTGGTTTTCTCATTCTTTGTTGTGGAAGATATTTATTCCTTAGCTGTCTTGATTGCTCATGTCTAAATCTTAAAGAGCAATTTACAACTTTGTGGCCAAAGTTAGAGCACTAAAAAAAATATCCATAGAAAAAATATTTGTAACTAGAAAATGGATGTCTTCTTTGAGCAGGTAGATTTCTTCCATGTTGATGATTTCCTTGAACAGAGGGTGTATTATTTATTTGTTCTACAGATTCAGTTCTGGTATCTTTTCCTTCACTCCTCATTGGAGGTTGATTCTCTTCCTTTGTTTCTGTAGGTTTTTTGTTGTCAATGGTTGTAGATTTGACAAAATTGATGATTTCTTTGTTGCTTGGCTAACCACTAATTGATTCCTCTTCATGACCCAAACTAGTTTTCATCTTAGAATTCCTTTGCTGATTCATAATGGAGGATAATCCTTCTGAGGCTTTAATACTTGCCAGATTCTGATGATATAAGGCCTGGAATTTCTCTAGATCTTTTCTGACAGTCACTACTTTAGCTTACAATTTTTCACCTTTTGTTTCAGCTTCCTTCAATTGATGTTTGAGAATGTCTTTAATATTCTTAGCTTCTTCTAACTTAACCTTCAACATAGTAATTTCTTCAGTTGGTTCATTGCATGTTTTCTCATACCTGAGCATTAACTTTTTTTGTTTTGTTTTGTTTTCTCTAATTCTATCAATCTCTTCCATGGCACTGATAATTTCTCCTTCAAGATCTACTACTGCTTCACAATAAATGAAATCACTTCATGTATCTTCAATGTTTAGATCTTATAAAGCTATTAGCATGATATTATTTATTTTATCTTCAATAGAAGAGTCACTACTTTCATCATCTGAGGGATCATCATCATTGTTTACACAAAGACTTTTCTTCTTAAAATTATTCTCTTTATAGACCTTCTTGTGTTTGTGCTTCTCTTCATCTCCATATGTCTAATCCTTTATTTTGTGAGGACACTTAGATAAAAAATGACCTATCTTACCAAAATTGAAACATTTGAAGGGTAGTTTACCTTTGTATTTTCCTAATCCTTTCTTCAGTCTTCTCACAAAATTTGCTTCAATCTTATCTATATCAGAATCTGTGTTTTTCTCTGCTTTAAAGGATGCCTCTCTTGTAGTGGATTTACCTTTGGTGATTCTCATTTCATAAGTAGTTAGGGTTCCAAGAAGTTGATCTAATGTCAATGTATTGAGATCAATTATTTTCTCTATAGTAGAGACCTTTGAGTTAAATATATCATGAAGAGATCTTAATATTTTCTGGACTAGAAAATATTCTTCTATCATTTTACCTACACCTTTCATAGTGTTGACAAGTTCTTCTATTCGTAAGAAGTACTTACTGATAGTTTCGTCTTCATCCATCTTTAATTGCTCAAATTTCAGTCTGTGAGTCTGAATTTTTGCGTCTTTCACCTTTTTATGCCTTCATAACTACTTATCAACTTGTCCCACATAATTTTTGCTGAATCAAAGTGCATTACTTTGACAAACTCAGCTTCTGCAAGTCCACTGAGGATGACATTCATTAATTTTGCATTAAATATAAACTACAACTTATCATCTTTTGAGGCCAAGACTACATGCTTCACATATCCCGTTTCAACGACATCCCAAACATCAAAACCCAGAGACATTAAATGTGTTATCATCCTTATTTTCCAGAAGGAAAAGTTTGTTCCATCAAATAGAGGGGGTATATTAGTTGAACTTTCATAATGAATAGTCATGTTCAAGATTATGGATCTACCTTTGATCAAAGGCGCTAGATCTGATACCAATTGTTGGAAATATAACTTA
>SNQJ01S0148037.1:0-10436 GCA_010110895.2 Picea sitchensis
GAGGTTGGAAGGGTGAGGGAACTATACTCTCATCTTCACATAGACTGAATATAGTCTTTTGGAGGTCCAAAAGCTTCCCAATGGGGAGGTGTGATCAGGGGATCAAATTTTTCTCAAAAATTCAAAGTGCTCGGAATCGCTTAAAATCGAACGAGAGCGTAGGCCTCGTCGTTACGAACCCAATGCAACTCGTTTTGTCTCAAACGGACATCGGGAGAGAGAGATATCGCGATCTGTTCGGATTGTCAAATAGGCAAAAAAAAGGGCGCTGACTGTGCAGTCTGTACAGGCTGACGTGGCAGAGGTCGTACGATGACGTGGTAGAGGTGATGTGGCAGTTTTGGATTGGCAAATGTGGTCGAATCAAAATGCGACATGTGGTATTTATTGTACCAATGGTGTGGTGCCACGTGGCCCAGTCATGGGCTACCACGTGGCACCGTTGTATTGATTATTGGTTCAAAATTTATGGACTCTGTGGGGTTCGAACCGTGAACCTCCTCCCACCATGTAAAGCCTTAACAAAGTCCGCCCGACCATCATACCACCATTTGTTTCTTGTTATATGAGTGGGAAAATATACATTTAAGTTTGTATTGTTTTAAATTTGGCGCGAGGGTCGGGTCGAGGCTTAGCCCCGACCCGTGGTTGTATTGTGTTACCATATGACCATTTATGTGAATGCGCGCGAATGTATAACGGAGCATGCGGTCATATCACTCATAGCATACGACTGTGTCATATGACTCTAGTACAACGGGCGCGCACGCGTTTTGGGTTGTGGTTTGAACGGTTGAACGACCCACCACTTGTCTTATTGCTATTTGCCTATGGAACGGTTAGCCCTTTCACAAATGCGTGAGGTCATATGACCCTCATGTGCCCGAGAGCTAGGCGGTTAGTGGCTGGCACGCCCATAACCGTCCTACAGTTCGCGCCGTTTACACGGTTGCATTCGGTGCCGAGTTTTTACACTTTAAATAGCGTGTGTGCTAGGTTGAATGAACAAGGGTGCAATTTGTAGATGCAGAAACAACAAGCTTGAAGGGGGGACTTCCAGGAAGCCTAACTTCTTCATTTTTTGGCCAAACGAGGTGCCGAAAAAGCCCAGCTAGGGGTTTTTGGACGCTCTGAAGCCTTTGGAGAAGTTTGTTGGTCAATTTGAGCATTGTAAAGCACGTTTTTGAGCACTTTGAGAAATTAATAATAATGATCCATTGGAAGCTGGACCAGGAGATGTAACCCAAGAGAGGGGTGAACTCCTTTATCATTTGTTGTGTTTATGTGCTTATGTTCATTGATTATTCTATTGTTTATTTGTGTCTTAAATGAGTAAATCCTATTAAATGATGTGTTGCAAAGTTGATCCATTTTCTTTAAACACATAAGCTTTACTTGCAAATATTTTCAAGATTTCAAGTCTTCTTCATTTTTAGATCAATCACTCCAAAATATTCATGCGAAAATCACTGTCTAAATTGGTGTATGAAAATCAATTAATAAAAGTTATCATTTGTGTTAATTAAATGAAGTCGTTGGAATGTTTCATTCCAAAATGACACATTGTTTCAAAGTGGCACCCTTTAGATTGGATTGAATGGAAGTTCATTGTATCAGGTTGGTGCCTCGTTACAAGCTAAGCCTTGTCATGAGGATTGGATTACTCACATCTCAGTTGGATCTGAGATTAAAAAACTAGGTCTTGTTATGAGGGTTTCATTCCTCATTTCTCAGTTGGATCTGAGAACTACAAGTTGGGTATTGTATCAGAGAGTTGGATCTCTCATATTCAATTAAAGTTGAAGATATTAAAGGATTGATTTTATTTGTATTCATTCAAGTTAAATAAATAAAAGAATGATATTTTATCTACTTCATATAGTTTGTGTTATACATATTTATGAACAATTAATTGAAATGCATATATCTTATTCAATTAATTAAGTTAATCTATGAAAGTGTGAAAATTAGCCAAAAGTTCCAGACACNGGCTAATTACATAGCCAAATGTCTAGAATGCCAAAAAGTAAAGACAAAACATAGGCACCCAACAAGTTTACTACATCCATTACCCATTCCAAAATGGAAGTGGGAATTTTTCTCAGTCGATTTTATTTCTAAGTTGTCCAGAATAGTGAAGCATCATGATTCCATCATGGTGGTGGTGGATAAGTTGACTAAATAAACACATTTCATTCCAGTATAGACTACACACAAGGCACCAAATATTGCAGAAAATTATATGAGAGAAGTTGCTAGGCTACATGGAGTGCCTAAGGCAATAGTTTCAGACATGGATCCAAATTTTACTTCCAATTTTTGGAAGGGTTTGTTCAAAGGCTTTGGGACAAATTTAAATCTTAGTATAGCATATCATCCGGAGTCTGATGGACAAACAGAAAGAACTAACAGGATAATTGAAGACATGCTTAGAATGTATGTGATGGATCAACCATCAAAGTGGGAAGATTATATTCATTTAATTGAATTTTCCTACAAAAATGGGTATCAGGCCTTCTTGAAAATGAGTCCATTTGAGGCATTGTATGGAAGGAAATGTAACACGCCAGTGAGTTGGGATAATCTAGTAGACAGAGAAGTTGTTAGGCCATAATTGCTAAAAGAAATGGAAGATCATATGGAAAGGATTAAGTAGAATATGAAGGTTGCCCAAGATAGACAGAAAATTCATGCAGACAGGAACAAAGTTTATAGATATTTTAAAGTGGGAGAACATGTGTTTTTTAAAGTGAAGGCAAAGAGAAGTTCACTAATATTAGGAAGCTTCCCAAAGTTGGCAGCAAGATATTGTGGTCCTTTTGAAATATTAGAAAAGATAGGGTCAGTTGCATACATGTTTTCCTTACCTGCATGAATGTGTATTCATAATGAATTTCATGTATCATTACTTAAAAAGTGTGTACCCGATGTTAATAATGTAATTGATTGGAATGTGATCCAGGTGGAGAACGAAGGGGATTTTCGGGTGGAACCAATACACATCTTGGACCGAAAGGTCAAAGTGCTCAGGAATAAAGCCATAGGGATGGTCAAGGTTCAATGGACATGTTATGGTCCTGAAGATGTTACATGGAAGCATGAAGAAAAAATGCGTAAAGAATACCTGTAAATGTTTTACAGTTTTGAGGAGGCCATAATGAAAAACTCCATTTTGAGCAACTAGAGTTCTGGAACCACATCTTAGAGTCCTCGCCAACTACGCTGGGGACCTTGATAAACGAATGGCACATTCCTTGGGTTAGCCCTGATAAACGGATAGTACATCCCTTGGGTATCCCTGATAAATGGATAGTACATCCCTTGGGTATCCCTGATAAACAAATGGTGCATTCCTTGGGTCAGCGAGTTGAGAGGAACATGATATTTTGGTTGGATTTGTTGTTGGAGTTGTTAAATTGCATAAATTTTATTTGTAAGAATTGTGATGTAAATTTGCATATATATATATCGGCATAGAGTGCATCAAGGACGACGCAAAATTGTAGGGGAGGTGGAATGTAACATCCCCATTATAATGTCCAATTTGATTAATGCTTATGTATATATAATATGTGGCTATGACCAAGCAATGTAATATGTGAATTGTATTTCAATGTTTTGATAATAAAATGTGATGCCAGCTGCTTAGGGGACATGGACAAGAGATGGGGGTTGAATTAATCCATAAGAGAGGGGAGTGTCTAATATAATGGCCAATAGGGGTCCAAGGGGGGGATTACCCATGTTTATGGATTTAACTTGTTTTCCTAAAGCTGCTATTTTACATGAAACTTCTCATTTCTTATTGAGTGTTTCCAAATTCAAACATTGAATACATGTAAGAGGGTGGGTGTGAGTGGTCACATCCCTAATTTATTGGGCACATGGGGATTGAGTACAATCATCTTGGGGAAGAGTATGAGTCAAGAAAGGCAAGAAAAAGAGAGGAATTTGGTATGGGTTCAGAGAGAAGTAATAGTAGTTTGAACAGTTTGGCAGTAAGTTAATTTTGTGCATGGAAGTGGGACAAAGAGAAGAAAAGAGAGCTTGGAGCTGGTGTGGCCATAGGAGGGTGAATTCTGGAGCGAAACTAGAGTGTAATTGGAGCGAATTGGAGCTGGAGAAATGAAGATCCCAGTTTTCAAGCCAGAAGAGCGAACTCCTACGTGAGTTGCACTTAAACAACAAGTGGTTGTTGTTGGTTTGTTGGTAGTTTTCCTAGCATCAATTTCCCTTGAATTCCCAGCTGAGAAATTCCTAGCTACATCCGCCAGAGCTACCTTGATAAATGAATGGCACATTCCTTGGTTTATCCCTGATAACGGATGGTACATCCCTTGGGTTAACCCTCATAAAAATATGGTCAATCCCTTGAGTTATCCCTGATAAATGGATGGTACATCCCTTGGGCTATCCCCGATAAAGGAATGGTGCATTCCTTGGGTTAGGCAGGTCAAGAGGAAGAGAGTTGGTGGAAAATTCAGGATAGATATAGGAGAATATAAGTTGGGTTGAGAGAGTTATGAGATGTGAGTGGATTGTTAGAGACCACCCTCTTTTGTGGATTTCTAGCCTCGGCTTGGGAGTGATTGGCTGTTGATATTTGGAACAATCATTCTACAATTGAGTGGAATGTATGTCCCAAGCAATTGCTTGCACGATTCTTGTTTAAGATAAGTGTTTAATCTTGTACTGAGTTATTTACATGTGTTATTATTGTGCATGAACTCCATGTGAATGAGAATGAATTATATGTTGTCGTAATGAATGGTTTAGTTGCATCTCTTGTTGATTATTAGCATGCTTCATATGCATATGTTTTATGGTTATAGTTGTAGTTAAATATGTTATAAATTGTAGTTGTAGGCAATGGGAAAACAGATAACAGAAAAATAATGGCTTTAATTAGCAGAAGCTTCACATTATGTGTATTATGCACGTATTGTTTCCTAGTTGGAGGCTAGGTACATTACTAAAATGGTATCATAGTTGATAAAGAGAAAGTTTTAGATAGCGTGGCCCAACCATGGTGGTTGGGTACATTACAATTATGTGGATGTTGGAGATGTAGAAGAATAATGTAGGCAATGAAAAATTAGATCAAGAATCCAATGAAGAAGAATCATAGCTCCCAAAAGATCCTTATATTCAACAAAGTACCATACCATTCATTTTCATTACTGTTGTTTTTTTGTAAAGTATGCATCTCACATAAGCTGCATACATGAACAATTGAGGGGTGACTATGTAGTCAAATTTATATGACATAAGGAAGAATTTGACTGAGTTTCAAACTGTAGTGAGTCATAGTGACACCATATTTAGATATATTCGTATGTAGTGGATACTTTTAAACCAACTTAAACATAAAAATGAAATTTCCATAATGAGTATTCATCGGACATCAAACCATGGGACATTTCAAAAAGCTTCCCTAGAGTATGGTGGCACCATCATATTATCCCTAGAGTGATATATACACCATATCCTTTTGCAAATCCCTAATACCTATGATCAAGTGAGCCCAAAGCATGATTTTCTCATGCATGTCACAACCTAACAATGAGACCCTTGGATCATTTATCAACAACAATAACAACTTTATTATCAAGAAATGAAATAGAGTATCCACAATAAAGTTGTGGGATTGATATATTTCAAATGGAATAAAGAATTTGTTTTGGTATGTAAATTATATTAACATCCTTAGATTGTTTGTTATACATTTCGAAACACAATTTAATAAAGTTACCATGTGCACTAAATAATTTGATAAATACAAAAGTAGGTTCATCAACAACCAACACGCTCAAGCAACATTTCCCTTGGTGAAAGGCTTAGTGTGGTGTGATACACTTCCTCTATCATAAGGTAAGAAATGTCATTAGAATCTACTTGCATGAGAAAACAAAAAGATAAATAATAAATTGAAATATTTACTAGAGCTCAAAATTTCATTTGGATCGTGACTCTTTGACAACCCAAGGTATGATTCTAGAGAGGAAAATTCTTTGAAAAACTCTAGCTACATGTTTCTACCCTCTATTTTGTACCATTCACATGTCCCATTGTTGAACTCAATATGGACATCCATAAGTTTGTGACAACACCATTGATTAGGGGTTGATTTCCACAAAGGAAGACTCATTGGCATGATCATATATATGAAATTCCAATTTTCACAACACTTGACCTACTACACAAAAAGAACACAAGGAAACTTATTACTTGAACTACCACACAATTAAAAAACACAAGTCGGCTTCTCACTTGATCTACCACAGAGAAATAAAAAACACAATATGGTGGATTCTCTCATTCTCAATAGACATGACAACCCATTCTTGATGGATGCTTGACAACAGAGCATTTGGACGACATGGATGGCCACAAATACTAATCTCTATCTTTCTAATTATGTGCTCCTCTGACCTATAGATGAAATTGCATGTTATATAAAACCACTTGGCTCCTCTCCTTGGTCACCTATGATTTTATCATATTGCTTCAATCAATCAATGTTTCATGTGATCTACACTCAGTTTACTTTAAGCAGAGAATGAATGGGTCTCAAACCCTCTAATAATTAAAGAAGGAAGTGTAGGGATATTGGTGAGGATTAGATAACATACACAAACCAGAGATAGTGAGGTGATGCAGAGAGGTTGGCAAGGAAGTCGACGAAGAAAGGTTATTAGAATTATATCTAACTTATTAATTTTAAAGAGAGAGCATTAATTGAGCTAAATTTACCCCCAACAAATCAAAATAGTAAATGCTTATGATGTACGTATAAAATGTATCAATACAACACTTAAAAAATAGTCACAATTATTGAAAACTAGAAATCTTTCCCTAAATTTAACATAAGGAATTTTCATCTAAATAAAAAATATATTCATACTAGATTATACTAAAACAAAAAAAACTCAACAACAACAGATCAAAACACAATATTTATCCACATTTAAAATAAAACTTTTTATTAAATTAAACTTAAAAGATAATAAATAAAATAAAATAAAAAACATTAATTACTAAACTTTAAACATCAATGTACTATAATCCCTTCACCCTTTCGAAATGTGAGGAGACCGTTATAAAAACATAAAACTAAATAGCACTTTAAAATACAAAAGTAAATAGGCAACCCGTAAGGCTCACCAAATCTACTTGTTGTAACATAATAATAACCATTATTGATGTAAAAGCTAATAGGCATTGAAAATGATATTTTGGTTAACATAAATCACCAAATCTACTTGTTGTAACATAATAATAACCATTATTGATGTAAAAGCTAATAGGAATTGGAAATGATATTTTGATTAACATATATAAATATATATGCCAAATCGATGTAATAAGATGGGTTCTTTGCAACATCATAGAACTCTCGTGATATGTGATAGACCAATCATGTGGAGAATAATATTTTCTAAGATTTTTTTTCATCTATTGTAAGTTTACTTTTCTCCCCTTTAAGAGTATAATTAATGGGATTAGTATATTGAGATTGGGGATATTTATTCTACTGGAAAGTTTTAAATTTGTATTATAGTTTAACTATAACATAAACGATATGTTATTTGGGACATTTAATGATGTAGAAAATTAATAAAATACAATTTTTATTTCAATATTCAAGTATATCTCTTATATAAAGTAATTTATTTTTTTATAGGTGTGGGAAAGAGTTTACTTTAACTATGTCTCTCTTTTATTTAATTATATTTTATTATTATTGTTATCCACTAACCTTTTTATATTATTTATTACCTTTCACTTCATAGTGTTTTGATAAGTGGATAATGTTTCCACTATCTTTTTTATTTAAGAGATGTGTTAAATTAATTGGAAAATGAGTATTCATCCACAAAAATGTAATAAGGGAAAGCTCGATTCTCATGGGTCCTATAGGCTTGTTATCTTTTTGGAACCAGCATGAGATAATGTGAATAAAAACGTATCATGTGATCAATTATGTTAGCCAACCATGTGCTAACCAACAACGTTGGAAAGAGTGTGTTGAATTTACTTAGAATTTGGGCAAGGGAGTTATTATATTGCAATGTTGGGTTCTAATATATCCATAATGAGGTTGTCCCAATGAATAAAGAGTGTTTGTTATCCTCATTATTGGTTTCAAGTTACAAACATGTGATGGGCGAGACTTCAAAATGTAATTATGGTTTCTTACAAAACTTTGCTTTTTGGTGGTGATCATCTCAACACTAGAAAGAAGTTATTTTTCCATTTTGTCTTTTATCACAAGTATATTGAGAGGATGCCAGGTTCGATAGAGAGATACTAAGAGATACTACCATTATTTATTGGTAAAACAATTTGAATGTTATAATCATTATCAGAGATGCAATTTCTAGAGAAAAAAATCATCGATGAATTGAATACCTTATGTAGTTAGTAGGGTTTTCATAGGCTTTTGAGATGTATTGTAATCACCATTAGCATCCAACATGTACAATATGCCACTCATTGGTTGGACATTTGATGGTTCTAAACATCTCAATGCTTCCACGAGTTCCTCTCTTTGCAGAGCGCTAGCTAAAATTTCATCCTCAATTGTCGTGGAAGTGTTGTCGAGTGGGGATGCTTCCATTTTGGAAATACCATGATCAACTCCGGGGCCTATTCGACCATTTTTGTAAAGGACATGTTGCGATCCTAGGGAAATAACATAGTTTTGTGTGGTACCTTTATTGTAGATGCTCATTTTCGCTATCAAGACGCTTTCCTTGGAGCTATTAGAGGTTGGGAAACAACGAATTACACTAAGAACATAAAATTCTTTCTTCCACGTGTTAGGAAAATTCTACTACATTTTCTTAACATCAAATGACTAAGAAACACAACGAGAACGATTCATATTCAAAGTGCCATTAGGTCTAGATTTCACAAAGTTGCAACTCGAACATCATCGGTCAGGTAAAACCTTTATTTTCTCATTCTTCAAATCATGAATGGACTGATTTAAAATATTGCATTTTCCTATGCCTACATGTAAAGGTGTAACATGTTTTTGAAATGTGAGGTATAACAAACCTCTGAGATATGAAGACATAGAAATAGGACTATGTATAGTGGTTGGCACCACAGCACAAATGGATATTGACAAGTCTTGTGTCATACATGGAGTTTGAGAAATTGCACCATTGGAGAGCATCCTTTGCTCAAGGAAATGTCACCATTCCTTCTATGGAGAGAAACATACTCTAACATAGTTGTGAAAATTGCAACATTGTTGTCCTCTGTTGGAGGTTTTGTTGGGTATGTGTTATATTCTTTGCACGTGTAGAAGTGTCTGAGCGTCTGCGTCAGGCGCGCAGGGGGGTTAGTGGGGGGGGGCGCTAGGCCCCCCCTCGGGGGGTGCAGGGGGACATATTACCAAGACCACATATTTCCGGAACGACATATTTCCGGGACCACATGATATTTAGGTGGTTTTTCGACACATGGTTTTTTGCCGATGGTTTTCTATTTCCGGTTAAGGAATTAGGGTTTTGGACTAATCCAGGTCATTGCGTTAGGGTTTTGGATGTCGTTGGCTCCTATATGTATATTGGATTGTAAACAATGTAACACAATGTATGAATATAATATATGCTGGTTTTTCCCGGTTTGGGTTTCCAGGTGAAAAGTCTTTGTGTAATGTTTTTATTTGCCATTGTATCTTTTCTGTTCTTTTCTGAATATCAGTTTGTAGTAGATATTGTACAAGGTTAGAATTTACATTTGGTATCAGAGCCTTGGCCCAGGTTCAATTCCCTCGAGTTACGTCGGAGGGGGGGTGTTGGACTAACCGCTGCACCTCTCGTGAACTAGGGGTGTTGGACTAACCACCGCACCTCTCATGGACTAACCGCCATGCTGGGAACATGGGACTAACCACCCACTCAAGGTGATGTTGTTGATTTGGAAGTTTACTAACACCTGCGGGTTTTGGTGTAACGAAAAATCTTAACATGGTATCAGATCCTTATTGGCTTCAAAGGGACGACTTTGTCGTCAAGGGCTTGGCTCGAGACTGTGATAAGCTTTGTTACAGTGGGAGATCTGCGGTATTGTTTTTCAGGTGAAAAGAAATGGCAAGCAATTCGAAGATGGAGATTGAGAAGTTTAATGGAAAAATATTTGAGCTATGGAAGCTCAAGATGGAAGATATTTTGGTGGACAGAGATCAGTGGATCGCAGTAGATCTAGGTACTGCACCTACAGGAACTTCTGCAGATGACTGGAAAAAGATGGATCGGAAGGCAAAGAGCACAATTTGACTGTCTCTCCGATTCAATATTACTGAATGTGTCAGAGGAAGCTACAACCAAGGATTTATGGGAAAAGTTGGGGAAGTTGTATCAGTCTAAGTCCCTGGTAAATAAACTATTCCTGAGAAAGAAGCTGTATAACTTGAGGATGAG
>SNQJ01S0148037.1:10446-34092 GCA_010110895.2 Picea sitchensis
AGGATCCATGGGCATTGATGCCCTGGATTGTTGACTATGTAACCCTGTAACCCCCTGTGTGCAAAGAAAACAACGAGTGGGAGAATGTTGGGTATGTGTTATATTCTTTGCACGTGTAGTAGTGTCTGAGCGTCTGCACCGGGCGCGCAGGGGGGTTAGAGGGGGGGCCGCTAGGCCCCCCCTCGGGGGGTGTAGGGGGACATATTACCGGGACCACATATTTCTGGGACGACATATTATCAGGATGACATATTTCCAGGACGACATATTACCGAGACGACATATTTCTGGGACCACATGATGACATATTTCTGGGACGACATATTTCCGGGACCACATGATATTTAGGTGGTTTTTCGGCACATGGTTTTTTGCCTATGGTTTTCTATTTCCGGTTAAGGAATTAGGGTTTTGGACTAATCCATGTCATTGGGTTAGGTTTTTGGATGTCGTTGGCTCCTATATGTATATTGTATTGTAAACAATGTAACACAATGTATGAATATAATATATGCTGGTTTTTCCCGGTTTGGGTTTCCAGGTGAAAAATCTCTGTGTAATATTTGTATTTTCCATTGTATCTTTTCTGTTCTTTTCTGAATATCAGTTTGCAGTAGATATTGTACAAGGTTAGAATTTACAAGTTTGGCTACAAGGCTCAATGATGTATTTATCCTAAAATATTGTCCAATATTTGTCTGAAAAGTATAATCATGAGAGTCCATAATGTTGTGAACTTTTGAGCTATGTCCAAGAGGAGGCTAACGGGATATGCTTAAAGAAGTGATTACAATGGTTGTTGGTAATGATTGCGGCAGTGGTAGGGAAACATCCATCAAAGACATAGGTGTAAGTGTGCTTGCCTCATATTGTAGAAAGGGATGCATGGATGTTGTATCATGTATGACAAAGTGGACGAGGCTAGACACAATGATGTAGAGATCATAATATTTAGGGAAAAAGTCATATTGGAAGCTAATATTCAAGAAGCGATCATGTGTGAAATCCCACATATTTTCCAAGACAAGGAATCATGCAACTCACGGAGATTCAAAATAAATACGTTCAAGTACCTAGAGGGATGAACCCTAAGATTTTAATATATGTCAAAGTGCCACTAGTGAATCTACTCAATGGTTAGAGTGGTCATAGTGCCATGAAGAAAGCACCACAATTGTAAAAGTATGTAAGGCATCTTGTCCCTCTGAGCTTGGCATCATATGCCAGATAGAGGGGAGGTTGGGTTCCCTACTTGTCGTGGTTGTAGAAGTTAGGAACACAAGAAAAATAACTATTGCAAATGGAGGGAGCGAATCCTTAGTGATTTCCAAATAGGGCAAGGGTGTGGATCCCTATAGTGGCTAGAGAAGCTTGAAGAAGAAGGGAACAAATCCCTTATGGTGGTTGTTCAAGCTAGGGTGAATTGCTTCGATACCATTTCATACAAAATGAGATATCAAATTAATATAATATAACTTGTATCATGATATTCAAGCATATAATTTACATAGAGTAACCTGATTTTAATAGGCTTGTTGAATACAAAATGAAGTAATGGGTCACTTGGACTATATCTCCCTCTTTTATTTAATTATATTTTACTATTATTGTTATCTATTAACTATTGATTTCTTGTTTTTTATACCACTTAAACTCTAATAAAAGCATTAACAACACTCTTTGATAAGATAAGATAAACAAAAATAAATGATTTAGAAGATTTAACTCAACTAAGTTCTTTGATAAGAAATTATTCCATGTCAAATGACATGTGCTAATGCATATGCTACATATATTTTCATATGATCAGCGAAGATCGTTATTTACATATGGATTGCACAAGTGAACATGAACTTTCCATGATGTGTTGTTTAAGTATGGCGGTGGGTGTGGGATAAAGGGCACTCCTTCTACCCATGTTTCCTTACCACATTTCTGGTAGGAATTGGCTTTTGAAAATTGCCCCAACCACAAACTGCAATCTTTCCTACCAAAAACTGCAATTGCAAATTAAAATCAAGTTTCTAAATTGATTTAGAAGATCAAAATTGCAATATAAACAATAGAAATATATTGTTTCAATAATCTTGAGGTTTTCAAATTTTGGGGGAGATTGCCAAAAACAAGGCGAAATGAGTGTTAGTTATTACATGTTGTGGTGGTGCATGCTTGCTTGAATATTTGAATTAATTTACTAGCATAACATTGGTTTTTAGCATGTTTTTTTAAGAATTGAGGTTTAAATGACACTGTCTAATCTTGTAGCAATTTTTTTTCTAATTAGTGGGATCTCACGATACAAAACGTTAATGTTCTTATTGATCTAAAACTTGTTGGATTACTGAGAGGGGGGCTGAATCAGTAATAGAGAAATATAATCCTTTTTAACCATATAATCCAAGTGTTATATCAATGTAGCATTATCATCCAATAACTACAGAGTAAATAAGCAATGAACAAATGAACAATCATACACATACACAGTACACCAGTTTTTTTACGTGGAAACCCAAAGCGGGAGAGAACCACAAAATATTTTTTCTTATATGTCTTGAAGAATTACATTCATTGGAAGCACCAACTTCCTTTGTTTTCCAGTTGCAGCTGGAATGAGGCTCCAACCCCCTAGTTTCTCAGGCTATAACCTAAGGGAAGCTCCAACTCCCCAATTCTCTGGCTACAACCAGAAGGAGGCTACAACCCCCTATGTTCTCCGGCTACAACCGGAAGGTGGCTACAACCACCTGTCCTTGCCCCGTCCAACCACCCTAACGTATAAGTAGAATGATGGAACCACTGTCACACTATCACTGTGAGATATACTGTTGTAAACTTATACCAATCAACTTGTACCGAACAACCTGTACCAATAACCTGAACCATGCATCAACCTGTACCTCAACCTGTAATCAACCTGTACCATAAAAAAGTGCATAAACCATGCACCAACCTGTACCTCAACCTATAATAAACATATACCATAAACAAGTGCATCAACCATGCACCAACCTGTACCATAAACAAGTGCATCAATCATGCACCAACCTGTACCTCAACCTGTATCATGAACAAGTGCATCAACCATGCACCAAACTTGTACAAATAACATGTCACAACAACTTGTCCAAACAACCTATCATAACAACCTGTCTCATCAATTTTATCAACCAAATAAGATCTACTCGCCAAGATCAATCACCAAGACAACTCTCAAATATGTGCATCAACCAAGTATAACACAACAACTCATAATCATCACCAAGATCAATATGTGCTTCTAATAATACAAGTATGCTACATCATCCATAAACCATGTGTCAACAATACTACTAACAAGTGCCTCCAACCATGTACCAAGTATGTACCAATCATGTATCAACTACTCATCAATTGTGACTCATCAATATGTACCAACATCATCAACTATACACCTCATGTATGTGCTAACTCATCAACTACTTGTCTCGACCATGTACCCAACATGTACCTCAACCAAATACCCTCATCAATTTCATCCTCCAAAACTGATTTGTAACTCTGTAATAGACCTGGTGTATATGATCACATTCCTGCAAACTTTCCTTAACTTTAACAACAAGATACTAGCATTTTCATCAAACTTTTCTAGTTTCACATGCCCAGTTTTGGATTAGTCAACAACCCAAACTTGAAATAATCATAACTTTGTACCTATAATGAATAAAGATCTGAAAATGATACACAATGTTATTCAGTGTGTTTTATGCAATTCCTCTAGGTGTCACTACTTGGAACCTCTCAGAAAAGGAGTTATGGCAATAATGGCATACCTTGTTGAATTCTGGCTTATTCTAGAGAGCGACCTTGTAGAGAATTCCCCGCATGGAATATTTGTTGAATCAATCTGAAACTATTAAAAAACATACTACATATTGTACTCTAACCAACACATTTGGTCTTACTGAATTTGGATCTGTTATGAAGAAGTTATGACGGTTTTACCGAAAGACATGTTTTAGACTAGTTTCAAGACTAGCCACAAACTCTATTTTTCACAGAGTGTAACTCCAAAAATACAATGACCCACAAGATTAATTTTTTACCACAGATAATTGGATATGTTTCCTCAATGTCATAGAAATTTCACGGTATGAACCGTTCTAGAAAAAAAATTATTGAGAAAATGGTGAGATGACCTGTAAATAACATACCATGGAAAGCATCAACAAAATAATTTATCCTTCCTTGAATTCTGGTCTTATTTTCTTCACCTTCCCTCAGAAATTAGACTAGATATCCTTTGGTTACCTCAGACACCTATATATATTCAATATGCTCAAGTGTGATATAAAATGAGAGAGTCTTGCCTCTTATTTATACTCTCCAAGTAGCTTCCTTAAAAACATATTCTAGGTTACTTTGCCCACTTTCCTTATTTTAGGGTTAACCCACTTCTAATTTCTCCATTAAATTTATTATTGAAATAATTTATTTTGTATTAACTTTGAATTATAATACACTCATAACTTCACTTTATTATTTACCTTTTAAAATCTCTTAAACCACTTTGACTACTTTGACATTTTGGGGCTTCTAGATGACATATGAGGATCCTCCATCTTCGTAAGGCCATAACTCTCAAACCGTGAGGAGTTATGTGATGTTCCACATACCACCAAAAATGGAATGACATGTACTATCCATATAGAATAATATTACCTGAAAATATATCAAAACTCATACCGTTATCCATCAAACAAACTTGGGTCCATTACCCAAACCTAGGTTCTCCAACTTCTAATGGCCATAACTCTCTAACCGTGAGGAGTTATGTGGCGTTCCACATACCACCGAAAATGGAATGACAAGAAATATCCATCTAGGATAGTTTCATTGAAAAATTCACTGAACTTCATTTCATTATTCCACAAATAAGCATGGGTTCTCTAACCATACTTCTAGGATAACTCAATCCACAAAACGTCTTCCCGTGAGGGCTTTCACCATAAGGGGACCACTTTGGAGTTCATCCATTTGTACTTATTATCAACCATGACAAGACAATAATGAGTCATCTTTACACCAAACAAACTTGGGTCCATTACCCAAACCTTTGCGCTATTGAAATTCGCTACCGTAATTTCTCCAAGGGTTGGCATCAATCACTAAGGGTTGACATCAATCTACAATATCACTCTCCAATAGTTGACATCAATGACAACCAACAATCCATACCAACTATCCATCAACCTAAGCCAACTGTCTGACAAAACTGTTATTGAATTCTTGACTATTAGGGATGATTCTAAATTGGATAAAACCCCTAATAACATTGTTCCACTATGCATGAGCTTTGGATAATCAAAAAACTCTTCTCATGTCTAAAAAGTTTACTAATTTCTTATCAAAATTTATCACTAAAAAGAAAGTCTATTTACTTAAAGATTAGATTACTTCCTAAATAATGGAGTCAGAGATGGTGCACCTATTTTTTATCATATTGACATTGATACGTGTGTGGCATTGCAGTAGTAAACTTGGCCCCTTAACTAATTATAATTATTACATAAGTTAGAAAGAGCTTATCACATTGTGACATCACACTTCTCTTGCATGTGAACTAGACTTGTGTGACATTAGAGTTAGGAAATATTGCATAAGATGGACAAAGTACTTAATGAGCAAAATTTGAGAACCTTTTCACTTGATTAAATCAAATGTATAAGATGTATTACTTACTTAAAATATATATATAATATTGTAGCATTAATAATAATTAAAAAAAAAATTGTATCGTAAATTCGCAATACCAAAGCAAATAGATATGAATTTCGTCACTTCAATCATAGGGAAAGGAGAGAAATGGCTGGATCGGGTCCACTTTTCGAGCTTTTGGAGCTAGGTGGGCAGGCACATAATCGTTCACAGATTCTTTATGCGGGATCTGCATATGGATCCGCATCTGCTACCTTCGCTTGTTCAAGCCGGGCAATTCGTATTGGGAGAGGGATGGAGAAGGAAGCTACTCTCGTATTCGGATACGCTTTTCTCGCTTCCTTATCAACGGAAAAACAAAGTTCTGAATTACGCAAAACAACAAAGGTCTAAAACCCATAAAGAACCTACTTATACATTAAATAATATCAAATATAAGTTATAGGATCCCGAAGGGCTGTGGCCGAGCACGAATATCTCCCAATTCATATGACCCAGAGGCGTATCGTTTGAGCTGCCCCAGCGTAGGGTAGGGCTGTGGCCGAGCACGACCGTGTTCGACCCAGTCTCCTCCTCTTACATGTGTGCCAAAGATAAATTTCTCCGGAATTTGAACATATAGACCAAAAAAAAACATACCAGAACAAGGTAAAAACGTAAAATGAGAATGTTCAACAAAAATATTTCTACCAATCCATTATTGCAGATAGCAGACATGCTTGGCTAGAAATCTAAATAATAGCTACATGAGCTGTTATCCAATGAGATGTTAGAGATGTTATGCAAAGTGTTATTAATATTTATCTTCAAAGTCCTACACCTATTGGAAATAAACACAATTAATCATCTTTTAATTATAAATTCTAATTTGATGGTTAACAATTGAAGATGCTGCATATTTTTTATCGTCCTCCTAAATGAATGAATGAGATTTAATGTTCATAATTTCCTTGCATTTATGAATACATCGGTTAACCTGTTTACTTTTTCACATTTATTTAATCATATTAACGGTTAACCTATTTACTTTTTCACATTTACTTAATCATATTAAGAAATCACTGTATGGTCTTATGATTGCTGCTTTAAGATGATTAGGGAGGATTAATATGTATGAAACATTTTCTTGCCAAGTTTGAGTGATTAGCACACACTACCTCAACCTCATTACAAGAGATCACACGCATCATATTGGTGCTAACTTTTTTTAATGAAATGTGAAACAAAGATGTGAACTGTGGCATGACCTGATGCCACGTTACTTAGAAATAATGGAGATTAGTTGCGGTGTTTATTTAGGATATAGTTGAGGTTGATTCCAACCGTCTATCATCCTATATATTGTACTCCTCATTGATTTAATAAAGCGCAGTGTGACTTTGCCTTTGATGACCTCCAGGTACTGTCTAGCATGAGAGCAACCCGTTCCATTTCATTACTCCTATTTTCAAGTTGGTATCAAACCACATTTCTGATCTTAGTGCCTATGGGTGAGAGTCGCTGGAAGATTGTGAGAGCCGAACGTTATGTGTGCTTCAGTAAGGAGCCGAACGTTGCGTGCGTGACAAAATCTGCAGATCGTCGGGGGAGAAGAGGGTCGAAATTTGCAGGTAAACCGAGAAGAAGGAGGATCGTCTGGGGGTTGATTCTCCACGGTACTAACCGTCTCTCCCATCCAAGTTAGTATCTGGGAGGCTGCAGCGGAACAGATTTGGCAGTCGTGGTGAGAGACATCAGGCCTGCATTACAAAACATCGTAGACTCCGCCATAAGTATATGTTACTAATCTGCCAGTGGGGGTAGCGACATTCACCAGGTATTGCAATACTCTGTTGACATTTCTCTCATATTCACTTCCATTGTTGTATTTGTTTGCACTGCAAAGACCATAAGTTAACAGATTGGATTGCCCATACATAGCTGAGATTGTAATTACATTACGTTGCAAGAAATTTTGAAGAAATCTACGTGAGAATTTATTGTTGTTTGAAACTTGAAACACTTTATTGTTAGAGGAAGCACTTGGTCCGTTGCATGGATGTGTTATAGCGAAGTGAGGTGTACGTGCCCATTCCATCAGACTCACACAACCTCCAATTTAAGAAAGAGAAGGAAGAAGATAAAAGGTGAATGCACCATGGGTAAGAAAAGGAAATTAGACAACCCCAGAGAGAGCTGAAACAAATGAGGAGAAAGAATCATCAGGAAGAGCCATTGTATTTTGAAAATCAATATGATGTGTTTCTAGTTGCAGATGAAGAACCCATGCTTGAGGATCAGAATGCAATGTTAGACCAGATCAATGAAGACCATGAAGAAATCAATGAAGAATTTGATGAAGTATATAAAATATTGATGCCAAATTTGCCATTCTTCAAAATTACTATGGTTAGTAGATTTATTGCATTATGATCATGAGGGTTGTGTCAATTTTTATGATAAGAGAAGAGGTGCAATAACATTACAACTTATTATATTAGCAGTGGATGAAAACATTTTGTCTAGTATTTTGCGTGAATTTGGTGAAATACCTAGTGCAAAAATATTTTGGGATATTCTTGAAATGAAGAAGTGGAGTGAGAATGTTGAAGTTCATGACGACGTTGTTGTTGAAAATGATGATAGTGTTGAAATATTTGTAACTGAAATAGCTACTGAAAATGGTAGCATTGAAATTGCAATGATTAATAAAGAAAGTGACCCCTGTGTGAATCTTTGGTAAATTTAGTCAAATTTGACGAAAACTATTCATCTCATGAAGAGTGAGTGGTCAATTCTGATGCATAAGAAACATCTTATTGATGAGCTATTGTTTGGTGAGAAGAAAAACTCATTTTCATACACAAACCAAGTGAGAAAATCTGATAGAGCCTGGTAAAGAGGTTGAAGACATGAAACAACCAGCTGTGATAACAGTTGAAGTTGAAAATGAAGATTATTATGAGACATCAGAGGAAAGGAATAAAGACGAAGAAAGGAAAGCTCTCTTAGAAGAGAAAAATGAAGAGAACCAACATGGTTCTTCTTATGATTTTTCATATGATAGTAACAATGTTTTTTAGTGTGCAAATTTACAAGACAACAATTCATTTTCAATAGTGAATGATTATGAAGAAAACATGGAAGAAAATGAAGATATTGATGAAGAAAATATTGAGTCAATTTTTATGGTGTGGAGCCGAGAACAAATCAAGTATTATTATGAATTGATGTTGCAACAGTCCATTGAGCAAGAAATTGATGATTGTATGATTGTATCTGGGAAGGGAAGCAACCCACTTATGAGAAGTTGGAAGAATTTTCAAGCATTAAAGACAAACAACAATAGTCAAACGCTAAGTTCTAAAATGAATAAGAACAAGTCCAAGAGGACAATGAATCATAATAGAGTCAAGATGAAACATATTTGGAGAATCAAGCTAAGGAATAAGCTCCATCTCTATCACTATTTGACAACAAGAAAGGTCAAAATAAAATTGTTAGAGTCAAGTTGTAAGCCTAGCTAAGATTCAGACCAACATGCATGTTACTTATGTTAGGCATTTGTATTGTAGACAATCCATTTCTCCATTAAAAGGGAGACTTGGAAATAATGGAAATTAGTTGCGATGTTTATTTAGGATTTAGTTGAGGTTGGTTCTATCGTCTAAACTGAATATTGTCCTATATATTGTACTCATTTATTTAATAAAGGGTGGTGTGGCTTTTCCTTTGATGCCCTTTAGGTCTTGTCTCCCCTGAGAGAAGTTAGTTCCATTTCATTACTCTTATTTTCAAGTACGTTTGTCTGCTTTTAGTTTAAAGTTATTTTAGGGATAGATGTATTTTATGGCATTTTCTTCCTCTACACACACGACCATTGTTTAATGCGTTGTGAATGTCCATAATATGAATTTTTATTTATCTGAGCTCGATGGTCCTGAAATAATATACTAAAAAAATCCCTTCATGTTGTCCTCCTCCTTTCTGTCATGGAAATTGACGATTTGGCTTGCACGCTTCTACACCAAAGATATTCACAACCAAATGTCTTTATCATATCAAATTGTTTTTTATTAGATAAAATTGTATTCATGCATGGAATTTGATTAACTATATATATTTTGTTGTTATAACAGGAACCTTTGGTTTGAATTTGTTCTAGTGGCTCAATCTATATCCCAAGCTGGTTGAAGAACTATATCCATCAAAGCTAAATCCCCCATTGTTTTCTAATGAAGGATCTAGAACAATTTCTAACAATATCGTAGTATAACATCAGATAATATGAGATGATTTAAAGGGTAGAGTTATGCATAATTCATATGGTCCCGATAGACTTTCAGTGGGGATCAAGCTGTCACGTTGAATATTTCGGGAGATCATTGTGCATTTTTACAATTGCAAATTTCTAGGGTTTCAGGATAACGTGTTAGATGACCTTGGGAGGCATTACTTTTGAAATTGTTTCATTGAAGGTGTCATAGATGTCATATCCGACAAAATCAATCTATCAAGTAAACCAAATAGAAATCATTAATAGTTCTTTGATTGTTTTTTTTATTCAGAAATCGAAGTTGATTAACAATACATTTTTTTTTATCACAAAACTGTGAACTCTGTGCCATCCCCATAAACAATGGAGTGTTTACAACTAATAAGAGATCATCTCCTTCTGAAGACTCAAGCTTTGTCTTTCTGCAATGCAAGTTGACCGGAAAGGGATTAATGCATATGGGGAGGGCTTGGGGACCTTTTTTCTAACTCTTACATGGATGGAATTATCTTCCTAGAAGGGTGGGGAAACAAGAACGATCCTACAAGACAAAAGTAAGCCGTTGTTATATGTTATCCCCTCACCATCCATGCACGGAAAATTAGAATTTCATAGCTCATGTTATAATCACCCTGTCTCTGTGCAGGACTGTGTATTATGGCCAGTACCAATGCGTCAGGCCTGGAGAAATAGCAAACAAAAGAGTTCTGTAGTCACATATCGTACGCAGATCGGACGGTATCTGAGCATCAATTACATTGACGGTAATAAGTGGGTCAAATAGATGGCATCATTTTTTCTTCAAAGAAACAAGATTTTCATATTTATATAATGTGAGGAAACATCGCCCATCATTAATCAGACTCCATTTTGAGATCTTTTTCATCTAATTTAAATATAAATGTATTTTTATAGTGCAACGTATTTGCGTGTACTGTATGGAAGCTCCTTTCCCATTATGTTGTAAATTTACAAATTATCAACTCTGTATATTTTTAAATTTTATTATATAAACAATTATTGTAATTCAATGCTCCAATTTAATGGATGTACTGAATAATGGTGTTGTCTATATGTTCTACGAAATGGTTTTTTCACCGTAATCTAGTGATATAAATTTACATGAATCACTTTTTTGTTTTTCAAAATCCATTTTTTATTATAGAAATGGATTTGAGGCACTCGAAATATACATATATAATCATTTAAATCAACGAATCTAACAATTTCTCGTCGAATTTCAAGGATTTCAAGAAAATGTCCCCTGAAAAATCGTCATTTCATAAAATATTTAGCCTACCGCCGAAACAACTATTGCCACTAACCTGTGTGCTTCCTATGGAAGCTCCTTTCCAATTTTGTTGTAAATTTACAAATTCCATATTTTTAAATTTTATTATATAAACTACAATTGTCATTCAATACTCTAATTTAATAGATGTACGGAACAACTATTGCCACTATCGTGTGTTCTTTTCAGGTCAACATGTTCACAAAATTTTGGATTTCATTTTAGGTTAAGATAATGGATTTTAAATGTTAATGATTATTAAGATTAAGGTTAATTCTATTAGAATTAGGGTTATGATTAATAATAATACATTATTAGTGTTATTTATTATTAGGTATAATTAAAATCATTAAAATTATTATATTGTTATTATACATTATTAATTAATAATTAATAATAATAATAATTAATTATATTATTAAATATTATTAACATAAGTAATTAGCTATATTATAAAAGAGGTGCTTTAAGGGTATGTATGTATTTTATATATATAGACATCATGCAATAATAATTAATTAATATTAATAATTAACCATGTCAACAATAATGTATTAAGTCCAATAGTTATTAAGGTTAATGGTTATGAGGGTTATAAGGGTTATAATGGTCAATGGTTATTAGATTTACAATTATAATACTTATGTTTATTTGAATGGTTTGAGAATATAGTTTAACACTTATGTGGAATTTATTCTTTTCACTATATGGGTTTTAATGAAAGTTACACACACACACACTTTGTTAATTCTTCCACCCATGACAAATAAAATTAATGAAAAATATATAATAAAAAAATTATATATGGATGTATAATGGTCATAGTTTGTATCATGGTGTAATGCATACAGTCTATGATCCACGTGTGGTCTACTTAAATGTCCTTGTAACAATAATAAATCCTTAAAATGAGTATAAATTGTCATATGCAAAGTATAAAATAAGTTGATTTCTTTTTTTAAAAGTTAGAACAAATATCAATTATCTTTTGTAACGTATAAATCAAGTAGACTTGTTATGAATATCCTTAGAATAGTATAATTCACCATCTGCAAAGTTTCAAATAATTTTCTATCAATTTTATTATAACAAGTATAAATTATTAAATTATTTTCTATTAATGTCCTTAGAACCAGTATAAATCAAGTAGTTTAATATCAATGTCCTTAGAAATTCATAATTTACAAAGTTCAAGATGATTTTCTATCAATTTATCTATGTAATACATCACATCATTTCAACGTTTCTGTCTTTGTGACAAAGGAAATACTTCGTTAGATTTTTTTTTTTAAAACATGGAGAAAACTCCATTTTCGTAAAGTGTTGAACATAAACTAACCTTGTCATGTGAGAAACATAACCCAATGTTGCAATCCGACAAAAAAATCGTATGTTTCAACATGAGGAACATAATAATGTTGCAATATGACAAACATAACCCTATTGTCGCAATGTGATGAACATAGCCATGTCCTTGTAATGTGGATAACATAGCCATATTGTCGCAATGTGACAAATATAGTAGCGTCGCATTTTGACAAACATAGTAATGTGACAATGTGACGAACATTTATTATTGTCAAAATGTGACGAATATAGTCTCGTCATCACATTGTGATGAACACTACCTCCTCATCACAATGTGACACAAACATCTTAATTTCATAATGTGACAAACATAACCCATTGTCACAATGTGACAAACATAACCCATTGTCGCAATGTGATGTACACAACCTAATGTCGCAATGTGACAAACATAGCCCAAAATTGCAATGAGACGACCATTTCTCGACGTCGCAATGTGACAAACACAACCCACTATCAAAATGTGACAAACCTATTCCAATGCCACCAACGTAGATCCATTTTAAACCCAAATCTATTAAGCACTAAGAGGGACCAAATTTCTTAATGTGTCAATTTTAATGTATACCTTATTATCCAAATATGTACATAAGTAGTTATTTAAATTTTTTAATTGAGTAAGCTTTATTATTATTATTATTATTATTATTATTATTATTAAATTTTTAATTGAATAAACTTTATTATTATTATTTTAATGTAACATTATCTAATCTAAAATCACACTAATGTGGCAACATCTCCTCAATACTAGGCTATAGAGCACATCACTACTCTCGGTGCAATAATGTGATAAAAAAAAACCTACATTGCAATGTGATGACCATAACATTACAATGCCATGTAACGAACAAAACCTAATTTCATGATCTAACGAAGAAAACTTGATCAACATTGCAATGCGATAGTGCCATAGTAAACCATAATCAAAATGGTCCTACATGTTCCAACATGGTTAACCATAATCAACATGGTCTCGATGTTGTAGTGTGTCAAACATTTCCTAACATTGCAATGTGACGAACATATATGAATGTCACAATGTGATGAACATAGCCCTTTCATCGCAATGTGACAAACATAAACGGTCGTCACATTATGACAAACATAGCCCTTTCGTCGAATTGTGACGAACATATATGATTGTCACAATGAGACAAACATAACCTTGTTGTCACAATGTGACGAACATATCTTCGCATTGCAATGTGACACACACATTCGGTCATCGCATTGTGACAAAATTTTCCAAACATCTCAATGGGACGAACACAACCCATTATCACAATGTGTTGTACTCAACCCAATGTGACAATGTGACAAACATAGATGAGCATTGCAATGAGACAAACATTACCCGACGTTGCAATGTGACGAACATAACCCACTATCATACTATGACAAACCCATTCCAACACCATAATATGACAAACAAAAACCCTTCATGGCAATTTGATGACCATAACCCTACAATGTCATGTGATGAAAAAAAATTGATGTCACAATGTGACGAACAAAACCTGATGTTAGCCATTGGCATGGTCAATCGTAGTCAACCTTTCCTTCCCTAAGTCAACCAAGGTCTACCAAAATTCACCATGGTCATGGTCAACCATAAGAAACCATGGTCATGATCAACTGTAGTGATCCATGGTCATCCTCAATTAATGTATTAATACTTTAATAATGTATTATTAATATATTATTACTTTAATAACATTTTTTTTAAAGTTATTAGTACTTTAATAATATATTTATTAATGTATTAATAATTTAATATGTTGCATTATACATTAATTTTTACATTACATTATTGTAATAATATATTACTACTTTAGTAATGTATTACAACTTTATTATCATATTATTTTATTAGTGTATTAATACTTTAATGATGTTTTAATGTATTAATATTTTAGTAATGTATTTATGAAAAATGTATTAATGTATTAATTAATTAAATTAATACATTACAATATACATTAATGTATTAATGTCATTCATAGTCATGACCATAAAAAATAGTGATCATGGTCAACCATGATCATTTTCAATAAATGTATTAATACTTTAATAATAATGTATTATTAATGTATTACTACTTTAATAATGTATTTATAAGTTATTAATATTTTAATAATGTATTATTGCTTTAATAATGAATTATTAATATATTAATAATTTAGCACTTAATATTGTGTTAATGTATTAATTAATACATTACATTACATTTTTTCCTATTTTTAATGTCAAGACTAAGCTAGATACCAAATTGGTGTATGAGATCCCCTTGTAAAATCTACCAGGTATACATACCCTACTCCCTCTCAATTTGAACTTGTGATCTCTTAAAAGAAACGCATAACTGTGAACTCTGTGCCATCCCCATAAACAATGGAGCGTTTAAAGCTAATAAGAGATCCTCTCCTTCTAAAGACTCGGGCCTTGTCTTTCTGCAATGCAAGTTGACAGGAAAGGGATTAATGCATCTGGGGAGGGCTTGGGGACCTTTTTTTCTAACTCTCACATGGACGGAATTATCTTCCCAGAAGGGTGGGGAAACCGAAATGATCCCGCAAGACAAATGTAAGACGTTGTTATATGTTATCCCCTCACCGTCCATGCACGAACAATTAGAATTTCATTGCTCATTCTAATGTTATGATCGTCGTGTCTGTGTGCAGGACTGTGTATTATGGCCATTACCAATGCGTCGAGCCTGGAGAAATAACAAACAAAAGAGTTATGTGGTCACATATATTCACTAATCGTACACAAATGAGACAATATATAAGTATCAGTTACATTGACGAAAACATCTGAGTATCAGTTACATTGACGGTAATAAGTGGGTTAAATAAATGGCATCATTTTTTCTTCAGAGAAACAAGATTTTCATATTTATATAATGTGAGGAAACATCATCTAAATTAGTAAGCGAGCGAAGGGTGCCCTGAGTCTCTCCCATCATTACTCAGACTCCATTTTGAGATCATTTTCATCTAATTTAAATATAAATGCATTTGATAGTGCAACGTATTTGTGTGTACTGTATGGAAGCTCCTTTCCTATTATGTTGTAAATTTACAAATTATCCGCTCTGTATATTTTTAAACTTTATTATATAAACAACGATTGTCATTAAATGCTCCAATTTAATGGATGTATGAAACAACTATTGCCACAAATCTGTCTGCTTCGTATGGAATCTCCTTTCCAATTCTGTCGTAAATTTACAAATTCTCGACTCCATATATTTTTAAATTTTATTATATAAACAACGATTTCCATTCAATGCTCTAACTTAATGGATGTATGGAACAACTATTGCCACTCTCCTGTGTGCTTTTCAGGTCAACGTGTTCACAAAATTTTGGCTTTCATTTTATGCAATCGCATATGTAAGATAGTGGCTTTTAAATGTTAATGATTATTAGGATTAAGGTTAATCTTATTAGAATTATGATTAAGGTTATTAATAATACATTATTAGGGTTATTTATTATGAGATATAATTATAGTCATTAAAATTATTATTATTAAAGTATTATTAATACTTTATTGTTATTATACATGATACACTATTAATTATTAAATAATAATAGTAATAATTATATTATTAGTTATCATTAACACAGGTAATTAGCTATATTATAAAAGAGGTGCTTTAAGGGTATGTATGTATATTATACATATATATACATTATGTAAAAAATATTAATTAATATTAATAATTAACCATGTCAATTAAGGTCAATGGTTATTAGGGTTATGGTTATTAAAGTTAATGGTTATGAGGGTTATAAGGGTTATCATGGTCAATGGTTATTAGATTTACAATTATAAGACTTCTCTTTATTTGAATAGTTTGAGAATATAGTTTAACACTTGTGTGGAATTTATTCTTTTCACTATATGTGTTTTAATGAAAGTTATACACACACACACATTGTTAATTCTTCCACCCATGACAAATAAAATTAATGAAAAACATATAATTTTTTTTATATATGGATGTATAATGGTCATAGTTTGTACCATGTTGTAATGCATACACTTTATGATCCATGTGTGGTCTATTTAAATGTTCTTGTAACAATAATAAATCCTTAAAATGAGTATAAATCGTCATCTGCAAAGTATAAAATAAGTTGACTTCTTTTTAAAAACTTTAGAACAAATATAAATCATCTTTTGTAACGTATAGATCAAGTATATTTGTTATGAATATCCTTAGAATAGTATAATTCACCATCTTCAAAGTTCTAGATGATTTTCTATCAATGTTCTTATAACAAGTATAAATTATTAAATGATTTTCAATCAATGTCCTTAGAACCAGTATAAATCAAGTAGTTTACTATCAATGTCCTTAGAACAAGCATAATTCATCATCTACAAAGTTCAAGATGATTTGCTATCAATTTATCTATGTAATACATCACATGAGTTCAATGTTGTTGTCTTTGTGACAAAGGAAATACTTCATTAGATTTCTTTTTAAAAACATGGAGAAAACTTCATTTTTGTAATGTGTTGAACATAAACTAACCTTGTCGTGTGACAAACATAACCCAATGTTGCAATCTGACAAACAAAATCAGATGTTGCAACATGAGGAACATAACAATGTTGCAATGTGACAAACATAGCCCTATTTTCGCAATGTGATGAACATAGCCTCATCATTGTAATGTGACGAACATAGCCATATTTTCGCAATGTGACGAATATAGTAACGTCACATTTTGGAAAACATAGTAATGTGACAATGTGATGAACATTTATTATTGTCAAAATGTGATGAATTGATGGAAAAAGGTCATCTTACCCCTACCAAACTTGAGGATCTTTCAAACTCTCTTGGCCCATTATCAGTTTCCAATTGAAACATGCCTAAACCATAGGCTATATGCCCTTCTCTACCTTTAGATAACCTTCACTATCATAGCAGTTCCACTAAACGTTTAGTGGTTTTTCTGTATCTATCGGTCTGAACACTAATATATACAACTTATATAAATTGGGCGTAAGAAAACGCTTATATCAGAATTTATCTAGGCTGCCAACTCTTCTAACCTTATCGGACCTCCGCTAAAGTGCATACCCAATGTGATAAACACACAACCTTCATGCTCTGACCCCACGCATACGACCAACACTTATAACCATAGGCTATCAGATTCATTCGTCAATCTCAAGTTACAAAATAAAACAGAGACTCGACCATAGAAACGCGACTGTGTGTTGACACATAAGCGTGCTTAGCTTTGTTGTCAGACTATGATACGATGACAATTCATTAGAATAGGTTCACTTCATTGATTTACAGAGTCCACATATAAACTTACTTCACTCACAAAAAAACTTGAAGTGTTCTCGGGTATAAATTTTGGTTTCACTGTGTATTTATATGAACTGTAAATACATTCAAACAATAAGAACCCTTAGCTCATTAAAATAAGAAATTACCTTTTTCAAATGATGACAACCAGTTTGCAAATGAATCGTTCGAAATTTAGCCACAGAAAGTATATTTTGCATATATCTTCATTCATCCACAATGTAATAATTGGAACATTTATGGATTCATTAAAATACTATGTTTCTTTATTCAGGTATACAGAAATTTTGTCACTTCAATTGAGCTCACACTCTCAATCTCAGCTTCGAATCTTCACCTAGACTATGTGTCCTCCTACCGAATTTGTCTCTCTATTCCTCTCTTCCTAATTTGAATTACAACCCAGAAATTATATCTCAAACTAACTAACAGCTTCCTTCCACAAATGAAAGAATTGTTATTTTTAGTAAACAAATTCCTATCATGACTCAATGATCTAACTACTTGGCTTGATCTCCTCACAGGGAGGATCAAACTGCCACTTATTCCTATTTCTACTCAGATTTTGAAAACAAACTAACTACTTACATAATTTGCAATTAATAAGAGACTTAATAATCAATTCTCCTCCAAATATTAGGACAAATTGTCCCCTTTCTAGCCACAACATGTGAACACACAATCACATTGTTGGCTAGGTCTAGATGCTCCTGCATCAGACTCCCAGGGGTGAAAAGTCATGAACCCCTGTTCACCAATTCAACCACTATAAAACATGTAGTTTCCAGCTCTACAGTATTCATCCATGTAGAATCCCCTACAATATGCTTCATCCACTTGATCAAATATCTCAAGTATTTTTTTGTCGTGTTCATGTAGCTTACTGATCTTTTCTATCATCACACTTCATTGCTGGTTTCAGCTTACCAGGATTCCATATCTTACTCTGTAGTTTTTCATTACATTCACCTGTATCATTCTTTTCAGTCAATATTCTTTTCTTCTTCTGTCTTCTATACATTCTCTTTGAATGTTGTTGTATGAGTCTCCACAAATCATCAATTTCTCTGTCCAATTCACTTGTCAAATGACGAATACTATTCTTCTGCAACTGGATGTGTTCTTGAATAAGAACATCATAATCCATGTGCCAATATTTTCCCATATACATCTCTAAGACATACAAATTCCTTCTCCATTGATCTCGTGCAACAATTCCAATTCCTTCTTCTGGATTTTCATTCATGGTTTCATCACTTCTTACTTCAATTTCCAATATACCTGCAATCTCACAAATTTCTTGAAAACTAAGAACTCTTCCTGCTTGCTTAGGTACTTGGGATACCTCTTCCTCTAGTAACTTAATTTATGCATCCTTGATGACTATGGCATCATATCCATCTACTTATGTTTCTATACCAATAGACACACCATTGGCAAAATCTTCTTCTGAAATGTCACTTTCAACTTCTTCTTCATCAATAACTCTCTTCTTTGTAATAGTCTTATGTTACCATCATCCCTTGAAACTATGAATTCAACATCATTCCATATTTATGAGACATTCTGATCTCATCCCTCTTTACTTCAATATGATTTTCAGAGACAATTCCCTGTTTCAAATTCACTTCACATTGCCTTATTCCTGCATATAAATCTTCACCAGGATCAACCAATTCATTAAGCACAAATGCTTCACCCTGTTTTCTATGTATACCAACATTCTTGACAACTTCTTTTTCACATTTTTCATCCATGACAACTTCTTCATTCTCATTCAACTCTGATTTTACAGTCTGAATACTCGTTCTCTGGTTTGCTAGCCTCTTCTCCAAAAGAATTAACTCATGCCACAAATATTCCATCTCACTTGGAATTTCTCCAAAAAGCTCTGCACAATCTTCACTACCTTCATTGTCTGCAACAACTGTCAGCAGTCCTTCTTTACTATGGTTGTCTTCAAGGTCAACAGCCTTCAGTAACTGTTTATAATCTACAAAGTCTTCTATAACAACATTCAGTAGCTTCTCTTCTTTGGATTCAGTCTTCAATGGTTGTCCAGTACCTGCATAATTCACTACAACTGTGTTTAACAACTTCCCTTCCTCCTTCATCACAATATTATGTGAATGTACTTCTTCCATCTTCTGAAAAGCCGGATCTTTTCTTTTCTTTTCCTCTATGACAACATTAAACAATTGTTCTTCTTCAGTGTATCCTCCATTCACACACAAAATAAACTATGAGACACTAAGGTCTCCTTAGATAATTTCATCATCAATTCTTCTGGTTGACTTTCACTGCCTGAATACACCATAAGATTCTCCATTAGTTTTATATTAGCTTCATCAGTTTTCCTGAGAAAACTCTCTTATCCATATTCATATGAATGGATCCCTTCCTTCTTGATCAACTTTTTCTCAAGCTCATCTTTCTTGAGCCCTTTATCCTTCTTCCAAGCCAATGACGGTTGTCATTGCTTTTGCTACAATGCATGACATTGCATTTTCTTCTTTTTCATCATCCATCCAATATATTGGTCCTCGTTACTGTCTTGAATCAACTTCTCTATCTTACTTAATCTTTCCTTGATCTCAACAAACTCTTTGTCATACTCCTTTTAACTTGTACTATGGATGCCTTGTGTTTTAAAATCTTGCTTCCCTTGACTGTAATTCTTCTCTGAATTCCTCATATGAATATGGATATTCACTTTCTTTTCCGGCTCCATGACAGTTTCAAAGAGTTGTCTTTCATTTCTCATGTCTCAGCAATTTGCATGACCATAATCAATCATCTTTTCCTTTGCTTGTATGACAATTTTCAATGAATTCTTGTCGTCTTCTAAGTTTGTACAACCTGCAAACACACACCAATCATTAGTTTTAAAATAATGAGGCATCATAGCCTCTTCTGTTGTTTTAGACATCAAATTTTTCCACTAACTTTCATTCTCCAAATGACCTATGAAACCATTCATTAGTTTCATATCTTCATCATCATCTCTCACATTTAAGCCCTGCTCAGGTTCACCTAAGTAACCCTTTCCTCCAACATATATCTCATGATGCAACTCAGCTCTTTTGAGTTCTTCTCCTAGTTGCACACTTGTTTCATGTCTCAACCTACTCCGCAACTGACTCCACTTGATTCTTTTCTTATGAACTCACTCATCATCTCTACATGTACCCTTACCTCAACTATTTCTCTATCAAGATTATTCTTACTTGATCTTTCATAATCTCTCTTAGAACCTTTACTATGACTATCAATAGCCATAGTCGTTTTTCCTTCATGAACTCCTCTATGTTCATCATGGACTACAAACAATCCATCTCTACAAGACGACTCCATCAACCTGTCTGTAGATACCACACCAACCTTTTCCATGCTTAGTCTTCTACTGACCTCTCTGCTGATTTCTTTCTTCTGATTGTGACTTCTCTCTGAACCCTTAAGATAACCATCAATGGTCATCTCTTCTTACTTCTTCTATGAAATCAGCATGATCCAGCTTGTGAGCTGCAACAACCTCTTCTATCTCTATAACAAGTGTAATAATTGTCCCCAATACGAAGTCATCTTCTTGGTGACTCTTCTTCTTCTTCTTGGTTCTTCACACAGAACCTCCTCTTAAGCATTCCTTCTCCTCATCTTTCAAAGTTATTAGGTTGTTGCTTTTCCAATTTCTCACTTCTCTTGGAGAACTAGAATCATCCTCCCTTCTTCAACAATTTACTTTGTTGTCTGGTTCAGTCACAAACCTCTTTACTATGCTTTATCCACTAAAGATTTCTTTGTGCTTTCAACACTCAACTTTACTCATCATTTCTTCCAGACATCAACTAGATAGATTCATGGCCAACTTCTCATTTCTTGTTGCTACTACCTGCAATCAGTTAGTCTCTTCAAAAGTAACTGGTAAATAAAAATCATCACATTTTGGCCACTTATACTTTAGCATACACCACCGTTGTCACTTTCCTTCAATATAGTCAGTCTTACCTTTCTCCCAAGGTAGAAAATCTTTCCAAATAACTTCAAGGCTCTTTCGCAATCACAAAATCACCCTGCAATCAAAAAATCAACTCTCCAACTTGGAAATGCTGGAACTTTTGAATCCTTTCTCCTTAGATATTCCTTGGACTTCTTGTGAACTACAATCTTAGCCTCTGCAGTAAGAAAATCTCTTTCACCTTGCTCCTATACCTCACCAAAAATCTATCCTGGGTTTGGTTTATTGGTACCCACTGGTCCTCTCTTCACAGAACCTCTTGAGTATTTAATACTCCTCTTCAGGATTTCTTTCATGTAGTCGCCTTCACCAATTTTTTTTTTTTAACAAAAATATCCTTGATCTCCTCATTACAAATTCAAGCTGTAATCTTCTTCCAGTTGTTGCTGAACTGATTCTTCTTCTATTCACAACAGTTCTAGGCCTTCAAACTCTGTTCAATTTAACTGCTTGAATAGTCAACTTTATGCTCACCATTTCTCTTATGTAAACACTTCTTTGTTCTTTCAAAGAACTTACATATCATCTTAGTACATCCTTTTCCACTCTCTACTCTTTATTCAAGAGTATTCTTAGTGTCTACAACTTCTACAAGCATTATCCTTGTCTTCTCTTCCTACCACTACAGATCTTCTGTTTATGTTCTTTCTCAATGTAGAAACTATGCTAGGAAATCTATCTTTATCCAAAGAGAGAACTCGCTCTGATACCAAAATTGATGGCAAAATCTCATCTTACCCATACCAAACTTGAGGATCTTTCAAACTCTCTTGGCCCATTATCAGTTTCCAATTGAAACATTCATAAACCATAGGTTATATGCCCTTCTCTACCTTTAGATAACCTTCGTTATCATAGCAGTTCCACTAAAATTTTAGTGGTTTTTTTGTATCTATTGGTATTAACACTAATATATACAACTTATATAAAGTGAGCCTAAGAAAACGCTTATATCATAATTTAGCTAGGCTTCCAACTCTTCTAACCTTATCAGACCTCCGCTAAAGCGCATACCCAATGTGCTAAACACACAACCTTCACGCTATGACCCCACACATACGACCAAAGCTTATAACCATAGGCTAACAGAGTCATTCGTCGATCTCAGGTTACAGAATAAAACAGAGTCTTGACCATAGAAACTCGACTAACTCTACAACACAATTGTGTGTTGACTCATAGGTGCGCTTAGCTTTGTTTTCAGGCTATGATACGCTAAAAATTAATTAGAATAGGTTCAACTCATTTATTTATAGAGTCCACATATAAATTCACTTCACTCACGAAGAAACTTGAAGTGTTCTCGGGTATAAATTTTGGTTTCACTGTGTATTTATATGAACTGCAAATACATTCAAAAAATAAGAACCCTTAGATCATTGAAATAATAAATTACCTCTGTTAAATGATGACAACCAATCTGCAAATGAATCGTTTGAAATTTAGCCACAGAAAGTATATTTTGCATATATCTTCAATCATCCACAATGTAATAACTGGAACATTCACAGATTCATTAAAATACTATGTTTTTTTATTCAGGTATAAAGAAATTTTGTCACTTCAATTGAGCTCACACTCTCAATATCATCTTCGAATCTTCACCTAGACTCTGTGTCCTCTTACCGACTCTCTCTCTCTCTCTCTCTCTCTCTCTCTCTCTCTCTCTCTCTCTCTCT
>SNQJ01S0148038.1:0-23645 GCA_010110895.2 Picea sitchensis
GCGATTTTTAAGGTAAAATAAGTTTATTCTATGGAATTTGGGCGAATCGTTTTTAGAAAAAATGGAAATTAGCGAATCTTTTTTTGGGAAAAACCATGAAAAAATAGCCCATTTGCGAAATTTAGCCCCTAAAATCATCTATGGCTCATACTGTTTGATAAAATTTTGTAACTCTTGTATTGCGCTTTCATCTTTTATTAAATTAATGCAAGTACACAAGAATTCCATGAGTTTACTTACCTCTTTTCCTTCTCTCGATGGGGTAGATTGGTCAAATGCTAGAGGCATTCCATACTCTCTTACTTCTGGTCGAGTCTTGGATGAAGAACCCTGATCTTTCCCGAATTATTTTCTGGGTTCCTTAAATTTATGTTTCTCTTTCTTTGGATCAAATCCTGGTGTCCTCTCTGCAACTTTCCTAATCCCTGATTCTTCTGTAGTCTTCCCTGGTATCGTTATTTCTTCTCCGGTAACAATGCATCCTCTAGTGATTACATCGACTATGGGATCTGTTCTGCAAAGTTATCTTGTGATTAGTTGTACTTGTTGGTTTCCTCCTCGTATTTCCTGAAGTTTGGCTAACAACGCAGGACAATCTTCTATGACATGGTCGAATGAGTTGCAGTATCTTCAAGTGGTACAAGGGTTTTGAAAGTCCCTTGCCAGGTGTCATGGTTGTGTGTAGTTATAACAAATGATCTACCCTCATCCTCGACCCATACCTCCTCCTCGTCCTCTTCCTCTAAATCCACCTCAAGGGTTTAAGTTTCCTCTTCTAGGGGAATTATACTGCGTAGTGTTCCCATATTGTTGCACTTTGCCTTGAATTTTGTATATATCATTTGACCTTTCATGCATGAGGTCATAAGCCCTACAATTCCTATCATCGTGCCTTACTGAATTATAGAATGTGAAATACATATTTGTAGGTTTATGCACATATTTTTGCATGTAATAAAATTCTCAAGGGCGATGTCTATTTCTACGTACCTCGCACCAAGGTAGAGTAACCTGCTTTAAAGGATTTGGAGCTCCAGAAGCCAAGTATTCCTGAAATAGGGGGCAATGCTCCTTATCGTGACCTTTTGACTTGCATATGATACACCATGTATCTTCTCTTTTATCCTTTCCCTTGTCTTTCTTCGTATCTTCGACCTTCAGAGACAAGCTAGTTAATTGACATAAGATTTGACTCATACATGAGCTGGATTCTCCCATAGGGGCTGATTCTAATTTCATGGCGATCTCCAATGCCTCAACCTATGAAGCAATCTTCTGTTGCATCAGAGGGACTCTGATGTGTGGAAATAGGGAAAAAATGAACCATTCCTTGTTCTTCTCATCTGGGATATGAAAATTCAACCGACCTGTTAAGGTCTTAAGCCTTTGATCGAATTCCCAAATAGGTTCAACTACTTTCTGCTTGATTTATTTCAGTTCTGTAATGCATTGTGACTCTGACTTGGGTTGCTTGAACTCTACAACCAACACATTCTTGATATCATTAAGTGGTTTAGGTTGTGCAATTCCTTGGACAAGCTTCATGTACCACCTTAGTGCGTGATCCCTTAGGGTAGTACTAAACTGAGCTCTTTTAACTGCTTCATCGGTGACACTCTTAATATTCCATACATCTTCACATAGAAACCAATGTTGATCAGGATCTTTAGATCCATCTCCCCTAAAGATAGGGAACCTCATATCATTTGCTATAGATCTTCCTAGGGTTCTTGATTGAGTATGTGATGAACTGCTAGTAATAGTGCTCTAAGGAATTTGGTGACTCTGACTATTCTGATTGCTCAATATTGTTGAAACAACAGGGTGAGTAATAGTACTTACTTCAAAAGTCTGTGTAGTTCATGAAGTTTTCGATTCTTCCCAATGAGGTTCTTCAGTAATCATACTTACTGATGAAGTTTTTGATTCTTCCCCCCGAGGTTCTGCTATTAATAGTGTTCTAAGGACTTTGGTGACTCTGACTATTCTGATTTCTCAATACTGTTGAAACAACAGGGTGAGTAATAGGACTTACTTCAATAGCCTGCGTAGTTCATGAAGTTTCTAATTCTTCCTGATGAGGTTCTTTAGTCTTTTCTTCCTCTGCCCTAGTGGACTCTGAATGATCCTTGTTCAATAGTTCTTCTTCTTCCCCACTGTAGAACCCTTCGTCCTGCGGTGGCTCGTGGCTCTATTCAAACAAATTCACCAAAGGAACCTCTCTAAAGATCCTCCCACTACGTGTATGCCCAACCTCTACGTCGTTGTTGCTGTCTGAATTATTGAACATTAGTCTCTCAATCGGGCCAACTGCTTTATCTTCAAGATGTTCTTCTCATGCAATAACATCTTGATCTTCAACTTTAAGAAGTGTAAAATTTTTCCTCTCGGTCCCTTAAAGAAATATCTCTCTGCTTAGCTATATGAATCGACTATGTCAATGGAGAACTCAGTGATGTACCCTCCAATAGTACTATCAAACCAGTGATCTATTGCTCTCGACACGACATTATCAACCCTCTTGACCTTCTTAACTAGCACTGACGTCCAAACCACAGGCGGTCTAGATCTGATCTCGAAACTAGGTATCTACCAATCTAGCTAATCACTCATATAACTCATGATGAATTCCTCCAAATAAAATCTCGTGTATATCGGTGAAGATATACCTTCCCAACCAATCCTCTAAGATAAGATTAGGGTTCTTGTTCTGGGCTTCTACGAAGTCCTTTTCTTGATCTTCAATCCACTTTTGAATCTTTGTCTTCGATGGAAACCACATTGACATTCCCTCAAGAAGATTCTTATCCTGGCAATGGAACCATATGTTGGCAATGGGGGAAGACCCAGGTTTCAGCTTTAACAGTGCACCAACAAGCCCTAACTACTGGCCCTTTCGACAACACCTACGAAGCAGATGTAGTCTCACCCAAAGTAGCAATAGGGGGTTGTAGGACACATGTGTCTACAACTAGAGGAAATGTAAGTGGATCCACAAGAACAACACATAGATATATCGTTATTCATACCAAGTTTTAACCTTCTTCACACAGTTGTATATCAGATCTAACATAATAATGCATAAAATAACAACAAAATCAAAGAACACAATCACACACGACACAATATATACGTGGTTCACCCTCTCTCTAGGGCTACGTCCACAGAACTGTGTTTCTTGATATTATATAAAACATACAGTTCTCATCTTCACTCTTAGCTTGCATATCTCTCTTCCTTCTTCTCTCTATCTCTCCCCCACCTGTGCACCCAGCTACAGGGTCAATCTTCTCACCCAGATGAAGATGTTACAATACATAATGCTCTCACAACACAATACTTCTCTCTCTCTCAACAATAATCACAGAACAAATGACGAACCCATCCCAGGTCCTCTTGACCTTTATTTATACATTACAATGACTCACCGACAACCTTAGGATGAGACCTAGGTGTCAAAAACCCTATATACCAAAACCGTAGGTGTCTAAAACCCTAGGTCAACTTGACCCACATTTTCTGGGCTTTGCCAACTTGTCTTTCCTTCTTTCTCGTGAGGTGCTCCAAAGCATCCATCAATGGATTTTTCTGCTTGCTGAATTGTCCATGATTCGTGTTCCTTGTCGATCTGTCATCCTCAGTCTCCTCATCCAATTACTTTCTTTCTCGAACTTCGTTCCATCTTTTCTTCTCTTTTGGTCACTTTGACCCAATCTCAGTCAACTTGTCTTTCGCACAGTTCGCGTTTTCACCTTTTCTTCCTTAATCTTCGCTTACTTCCATAACCGAGGGCCAAAACTAATGCTAACACAATTTGAATTGAAATAGACTTAAGAACTGGTGAAAAAATCTCATGAAATTCAATACCTTCTCTCTAAAAATATCCTTTCGCAATCAACCTTGCTTTGTACCTTTCCTCCTTATCATCAACACCCTTCTTCAACTTATAGACCCATTTGCAACCTATATTTTTTCCGTCTCTTGGAATTTCTTCTAGGTCACATGTGGCGTTCCTCTCTAATGCTTTCATTTCATCCTTCATTGCTTATTTCCATTTATCACTGTTAGAACCCTTCATAACTTCCTGATAGAACAAAGGTTCATCATCATTAGTACTTAAAGAAACTGACGAAACAAAATCATCATACCTTCTTGGAGGAACTCTGACCCGCGTAGACATCCTTAGGGAAGTTTGTGGCTCATCCACATTCTATTGATTGTTATCATCAACCATGTCTTCCTTTGCAGGAAACTCTTCATGAACATCTTCAAAAACTTGTTCATGTTCACTTTCATCTGTATTTGAACTGGTTTCAAACTGAATCTGTTGATACTTAGGTACTTCTTCCTATTTCATTTGAACATCTACATCTGATTTGATGAGAGATGATTCATAAAATATTACATCTCTTTTAATAGTGATCTTGAAAGTAGTAGGATCCCACAACCTGTACCCCTTAATACCATCACCATATCCAACAAAGATAAGCCTTTTTTATTTTGGATCTAATTTAGAACGCTGATGTTTTGGAATTAGAGCATAGGCTTCACAACAAAAAACTTTAAGATTAGAATAATTAAAAGGGTTACCTTTCCATACCTCTTCAGGAATCTTGCACTCTATTGTTGTTGATGGTGATCGATTCACCAGATAACAAGCTAGTTACTGCTTCTGCCTACAGTTCCTGTTGCAAGTTGGCGTTACTAAGCATACTCCTTGATCTCTCTAGAAGAGTCTTGTTCATGCGTTCAACAAATCCATTTTGATGAGGAGTATATGATCCATTTGGATATCGGGCCACCCACCTATTCCACGGGTTCGAAAAACAATTTTCCATCTTGGTAGTTTTTCGACAGTTTTTCGGGTTCCAAACTTCCGGGACCGTTTTGAGGCCCTAAACGACGTATTTTGGGAAACCGAGGAGCAACATGAACTTTCCTTTGATGTTGCTCACATCAAAATTTGTAGTCCTCAGATAGATATTTCTAACGGTGTATCGAGCACCCCAAACAGAGATGGTATGAAAGAGTTACACCCTCGAGAAGTTGACGTATCGACTAACTCCATCGGGGCCCACAAACCTTTTGGATTTTCATCTTCCGGGGTTAGTGTTTTGGATTTTCCTTATGTTAAAAATTCCCTTAGAGCCTCATTGTAATAATAATCTTCTTGCAAATGTGAGTAGCCATCACATCTCTTCTTAGAGATAAGTTTCCACAATTCTAGCGAGTCTTTCACTCTGTATTTTTACAGTCTCTGTACATTTCTTTCATTAATAGAAATCGTGTATTACTGTATATATGTTTTTATGGTTGCATCTATGATACATTTGTGTTATATTATTAGATATCCACGATATCTCTGTGCATTTATTTATTGTATCTTTTCTCTCAATTCGTGTCGAAAATAATCTGGATTAGTGGTATCAGAGCAGGCTGCTCTTGATCATTTTTCAGTGCATGTCCTCGATGAGGTCCGAGTATAGAAAGTTGGGTCTCGAGCTTGTATATCTTGAGGAAAATCTATCTCACACACCCAAGAAACCCTCAATGGAATAAGAAAATAAAAATGATGGAGTAGATGATTTTATCAATCTGTTGCTTGAGCAATCTCTCATGCGACAGAGTGACGAAATGATGGATAATTTTTCCCATGTCTTTCAACGCCTACCGATAGCAGCAGGTGCATATTCATCAAGATGCCACTTTGGAGGCACCTCTGTAAGGTAGCTAGAGAGGTAGTGGGGTGGCCCAGAGGGCCCATAGTGATAATAATGGAGGTCATTCAATGTAAGGTGGACAAGGTCCACTATATTATTAAATAAGGCCCACTATGGTAGTTAGATATAATAAATGGGTAATTAGATATAATAAATGTAAAGAGGGACTTCTTAGAAGGTTCTACTTCTAGATGTTCTCCTCTAGAATGTTCTTAGATTGATGGTAGCACTATATAAAGGGATTTAAACAATGTAATGAGACATGAAGAGAGGTATTGTATTTGGAGGCGGTAGCTCAATGGGAGGATCTTACTCGAAGAGACAAATTGAGCAGGGGAGGATCCTTCCATAATGGGATCAGTATGAATGTTTCCCTACCTCAAGGGTTTGATATAATAAAAGTTGTGTTTTCTATATTGTTCTTCTATATGCATTTGTGGTTCTTTTGTATTCAATGGTAAGGTTCTTAACAACCTCTCAACTTTCAAGGTACAAGTCAATTTTGATATTCCTATATTTGAAGGTCAAATGAATGGATACCCTAGATAAATGGTTAAATCTCTTAGAAGGTTATTTCTTTGTTCACAATTTTTTTCTAACAAAGAAAATATCACCATAAGCTCTCATAGGATCTTCCCATGTAAAACATTGGTGGGAATGTTACTGGGAGAGAAAAGTTCCATGAGGAGTCTGAAATATATGGGGATAAAGCCCACTTGGGATTTTTTGGATCTCTGGTAAAGAGACAATATTACCACAATTCAAAACTATGAAGACTAGTACATGAGGATGGACCACACTACGACGAGAGAGGGGCCAAGAAATTTTTAGGATTCACAATACCTTCCATACCTTGCATACCCAGCTTGGTGTGCAATGTTTGGAAGGTATTGGTGAAATTTGGTTCTAAAATATCGTGGGGCTCTAGGCAGATACATCAAACTTAAATGGATTTTTGGACATCTCATCACTTTCGGTGATGCTTATGATATGTTGTTAAAATGGGGCAGAAATTTAAGCACCAAAACAAATGGGAGTTTGGAGTGCATAAATCCACAACAACCAAAAGTGTGACAAAGAAGACCCTAACAAGCAGGTCTCGAGAAAACCAGGTCCAATCCACTTAGGAAGAAGGGTCACGGAGATAAAGGACACGAAGAAAATGGTGTGATTTCAAAATCCCTGGCACAACAACGATGAATGTCGCTCAAAGCGGTCATTGGTGGTAAGGATCAAAGACAAGGATCACGAACCCGATTACAGATCCGATTCTAAAGTACTAGCAAAGGCCGGATCATCGGCGGACCCCCTTGCTATTGTCGCGACCACAACAATTCAACTAAAGAACCAACAGAGATCACGAAGGAGCATCATTTTCATTCATAGATGTGGGTGAAGGGACCCAGCTGCATTTTATTGCTGATAGTAGAAGCCGGAAGAACCTTATCTTTGTAGAGGTCGTCAAGCAGTTGGTATTGTCAACAACACAACACTCACAACCATACAACATTAGCTGGCTTCATCAGGGACGAGATCTTCGTATTAACTCAATGTAGGTTGATAAAAGCATGACATCAATCCTTTCAAAAGATGAGGGTATTATGTGATGTTGCCCCATTGGATAATACGTGATGTTCTCTTGGGCCAACCATGTATATGGAAGCACTTCATACTATCTATGATTCTCAACCCTATAGTGTCATTGTTTCTTTGGGGGTCATCTCTCTGAGAATACGAGGTAGTCCAACAACTATCCACTAACTTGAGTCTTTAGCGAGGAGTAGTATTGGTTTGGATCATGTTGTCATTGATGCCAATGGTTTGATTGATTGATGTGTCAAGTGATTGATTGATGTCAAAGTTGATTATTTGATATTTATATAACATAATATGTATTGTCCTTGATGAGAATGCATAGATGAGAATGGATCAATGAGTTGTCATTGATACATGATGAATGGATCGATGTGGCTCCATTTGGTATATGATGCATTGATTTGGAAAAATGTATAGATGTCTCATTATTGTCTTATCATGATTGGTAAGGTGTATAAATGGATGAACTACAAAGTGTTTTCCCGTGAGGGCTTTCCCCTTGTGGTGAAAGCCCTAATGGGAAGATGTTTTATGAATTGAGTTATCCTAGAAGAATGGTTGGAGGGACCCAGCACTTGTATGAGGGAATGAGATGAACACTAGAGAAATTGTTGGTGAAACTATCCTAGATGGATGGTGCTTGTCATGCCATTTATGGTGGTATGTGGAATGTCACATAAATCCTCCCTAGGTTGAGAGTTATGGCCTTCACAGAGATGAAGGACCCTCACATGAGGCTTGGAAGCCCCCAAAGTCAAAGAGTCAAAGTGACCTAAAGAAGAAAACATTATTTAAAAAATAAAAAAAAAAAAAAAAAAGGAATATTTATGGAAAGTGGTTAACCCTAAAAATAGGGAAAATAGGTTAAGTGACCTAGAAATGGAGTTGTAATAATTAACCCATTTCTGGGTCCACTTCTTCTATGGCCTAGGTTTAACTCTCCATAAATATTCCTTCTTATTATCCTACCACTATCATTCTTGATTTAATCACTTCTCTTGATTATTTAAATAATCCACCTTGAATAAATAATATTAACCCATTTCTGGGTCCCTTAACCTATTTTCCCCTTATTTTAGGGTTAACCACTTTCCATAAATATTCCTTCTTGATTTTGTCACCTTATTTTATCATTTCTTCTTTTAGGTCCTTTGAATTCTTTGACTTTGGGGGCTTCAGAGACTTCATGAGGACTTCATAGCATGGATAGAAGAAGGATGAAGTAATAAAGGGAGACATCTTTTAAAATACGGATACTCAGAGCTCAAGTTTTTGAAGAGAGGTCATCTGAAGTGGTTGAAGAAGACAGAGTAGCCAGATAAGAATGAAGATTGAAGGGAAGTTCAAATGTACCATTTACTAAGGCACACCTTGAGCTTGATGGTGGCAGTTGTGTGTCCATGCATTCTGACCTTGATAGGTCGTGCACACATGCACTTGGTTGTGTAACTTAGACTGCGTGTTTGTTGTAAAGCCAGGAAAAAGGCAATACACATGGCTTGGAGTTTTGATGTGATGGTATAACTCTGTTGTAGTGTCTGACATTGTTTGTTTCAGGGTCTGACATGTTTTGTTGTAGGTTCTAACATTATTTTTTGCAGGTTAAGTGTTCATCTATTGGATTATGTAAAATAAAATGCTCGATTGCATGACACTAACCCATGAGAATATGGTTTGATGTTGATACGTTGGAGTACATGGTTGGGTACTTTTGAAGTTTCATTGATATGTCTTATGATGTATTATTGGAAGCATATGGTATTGTTGGATATCATGGTGCATGCATTTTTCATGTGGATGGGCTACACATTGAGACATGTAGATTGATAGTCATTTTGTACATCATGAGGGAATCTTAGCTTATTGTATGGTTGATATACTTGCTTGGTGCAAGTAATGATGTATGATGGTACACTTATGGATGGTATTTGTTTAGCATATTGATAGATGCACATTATTTGTCATGTTGGTAGATGCACATGTTGGCATATTGGTAGATGCACATGTTGGCATATAGTGGATACATTTCATGGATGATATATTTTGGCACATTGTTGATGTACATGGGTTGTGTGTACATGGAGTTATTTGTGCATGGTGGGCACATTTTGGTACATGATGTACTGGTGGATATATTGTTCCTTAATTCTCTATTTCATTGTTGGTATATCTTTTGTTTCATGATGTGGTATGCTTCAAAGTTTGATGCATGAACAGGTCAAGGATCGTCATATGGTAGCATATTGTTCATAGGAAGATAGGAGAAATACCCTTAGGGAGAGTCATTCTTCTTCCATGATTCTAGGAGGAGATATTATTTGAGGAAAGAGCACAAGCATAATTCAAGGGAAGAAATGGTCACGGGGGTATGTTACGTGTAGTGCTAGCATTACATCAGAGTGTTATATCTTGTTCAAAAGGGGAGAAATTTTTCAGAGGAATATTAAAGGCATTAAGATAGGGGGAGATTCCCCAAGGAGAGTTCAAGCAAGGAGCAGCCCAAGAGGGAGAATGGCCCTTTCCATTTGTCAAAGGGGAGAGATAATCCACATTGATGTGATTATCTATTGATGGGAGAGATTGATGTGGAGAGACAGAATTACGTGACTATTTGATGGGAACATCACAGGTATCACACATGTGACATCAATAATTGGTAATTAGTGTTGGCCATCAATGTTGGTGTGCCATCAATGCAAAGGGGAGATTGTTGGATCATGTTGTCATTGGTGCAATGGTTTTTGATTGATTGATGTCAAGTGATTGATTGACCATCAAAGGTTGATTGACTGATGATTTATGTATTATAGCCATGTATTGTCCGAGATGAGAATGCATAGATGAAATTCTGGATCAATGGTTGTCATTGATACATGATAAAAAGATGAATATGGATCAATGAGTTGTCATTGATACATGATGAAGATGGATGAATGTGGGTTCCATTGGTATATGGTACATTGTTGGAAAAATGTATGGGTGACTCATGCCATCGCTTTGATTGTTAAAAGATTTTTGATGGATATCCAAAGTGAGGATTCCCCTTATGGTGAAAGCCCTCAGGAGGCAGCTTTGGGATTGAGTTATCCTAGAAGGTGGTTGGAGGACCCATGCTTCTATATGGAATAACAGAGATGAAGATCAAGGAAATTGTTGGGTGAAACTATCCTAGATGGATAGTGCTTGTCATACCATTTCTGAGTGGTATGTGGAATGTCTATAACTCCTCTTGGTTTTGAGAGTTACTTAGCCTTAAGAAGATGAAGGACCCTCCACATGACTTGAAGCCCCAAAGTCAAAGAAATTAAAGTGACCCTAAAAGAAGAAATGATAAAATAAGGTGACAAAATCAAGAGAAGGGAATATTTATGGAAAGTGGGTTGGCCCTAAAAATAGGAAAATGGGTTAAGTGACCTAAAATGGGTTAATGTGTATTATTTATTCAAGGTGGATTATTTAAATAGCAAGAGAAGTGACAAAATCAGAAATGATAAAGTAAGATTTGAAGAAGACCAAAATCAAAGGAAGGAAATGAATTAATGGAAGGTGGATTTAACCCTAAAATAAGGAGAAAATAGGTTCAAGTGACCTAGAAATGGTTTGATATTATTTAAATGATAAATTAAATTGACAAATTCAAAGGTGGATTATTTAAATAATCAAGGAGAAGTGACAAAATCAAAGGAAATGATAAAGTAGGGTGACAAAATCAAGAGGGAATATTTAAGTAATGTTAAAGTATTGGAGAACTTTCTATTTATGGAAAGTGGTTAACCCTAAAATAATGAAAATGGGTTAAGTGACCTAAAATGAGTTAAAGTGACCTAGGGATGAAAGTATAAATAAGATATGGCCATTCTCTTGTAAGATCATCCTTTTTGTGGATCAATGGAGAGCTTCTTATTAGGATATATTTTGGAGTATTGATGGAAAGCTTCTTGAGAATTTTGGTGTGGAACACTTGGGGATATTGAATATCTATAGGTGACTAGAGGTATCAAGGATATCTAAGCGGAAATGCTGAGGAAAGTGAATAAAAGAAGGCGAAATGCAAGGAAGGGATAAATTATTTTGATGGTGTTTTCTAAGGTATATTATTTATAGGTCTGTCTCACCATTTAGCTATACCTTTTTTTCTATAGTATTCCAGATCTTGAAATTGCTATGAAAGGTTATAAAACATAGCCAAGTATGTGTGGTTAAAATTTCAACTTGTGGGTCGTTGTGGTTTGGGAGTTACACTCAGGTGGAAAATAGGGTTTGTGGCTAGATCCGAAACTAGTCAAAATCAGTGTTTCAGGTAAAAGCATACATAACTTCTTATAACAGATCCAAATTCAATTGGGTACAAATTGTGTTGTTTATATTACATTTTGTAGTATTCTCTGTAATAGTTTATATCTATTCATCAAATATTTTGTGCGGGGCATGGTGTACAAGGTCGATCTCTAGAATAAGCGAATTGATAAAGATTTATGCACCATTTTATATAACTCCTTTTATGAGAGGTTCCAGTAAATTTACCACTTGGAGGTACATAAAACACACTGAAACATTCTATTATCAGTTTCAGATCTTTATTCGGTACAAATTACAAAGTTATGATTATTTCAAGTTAGGGTTGTTGACTAATCCAAAACTAGTCATAGTTGAGACAAGCTGAGTTGATGAGTTAGCACATACATAGAGGTGTATAGTTGATGATGTTGAATTTTATATTTATGAGTCATTGTTGATGATGAGTAGTTGAAACATGATTTGTATATACTTGGTACATGGTTGGATGCACTTGTTTATAGATACAGGTTGATTACAGGTTGTTTAGCCTGTGAGTTGATGCATGGTTGATATACTTGTTTATATGCAATTGATATATGTTGAGTTGTTGCCTCATCTCAATTGGTCTTGAGAATGCAAGATGAGTCTTGCATATAGAGCTAGTACTCTTGTAGAGTTGTACTCTATTCAGTTGTTGCTAGTAAACCCAAGGATTGTAGTTAAGTAATAAAAAGAAAGTGTACATACATCTTGTGTTCTTTGTGTTCATTATGGTGACTTGTTGATGATATATTGCTGATATATATGTTGCTGATATGTGCTCACATAGCGTTATATAAATGACAACAATGGTAATGAATAAATGTTGAATGCTAATTGATGAGTTTTTGTGCAAGAGGGGAAGTTTTGGGAAAAGGCCCCACTCATTCACCCCCCCTCTAAGTGTAGTGGAATTGGCAATTAAGTATCACATACAAAATTTAGTGTGTACGAAATGCATTTCAAAAGGGCCCTCTAAGTGTGGTAGGTGTGTCCAACAGTATCACATACTACAAAATTTAGTGTCTTCACAATCTGTTCAAAAGGGGAATAGAAGGATACTGCAACCACTACAACCTCGGCCCAAGAACCTTCTATCCAACAGAAGTAGGTCGATAAGATTGCATAAAAACAGAAAGATTCCTTCTGCACACAGTCATATTAGATATCTTGACTGGTTGAATAGATTAAACCCCGCTAGCAACAAGTTTGTGATAGCCTTCCAGAAATCAAGCAACGTGACATCTCCAACAAGGAAAGCAACTCACCAAGATTCAGATTCAGAAAATGCTTCCCTCTCTCCCCCAAGAACTCAACACAATGGATACCATTTCTTCGTAAGGAGGGAGGATTGATCCAGGTGGATATCGGGCCACCCACCTATTCCACGGGCTCAAAAAATAGTTTTCCATCTTGACAGTTTTTCGATAGTTTTTCGGGTTCCAAACTTCCAGGGCCATTTTGAGGCCCTGAACGATGTTTTTTGGGAAAACGGGGAGAAACATGGAACTTCCTTCAATGTTGCTCACATAAAAATTTGTAGTCCTCATATAGATATTTCTAATGTTGTATTGAGAACCCCAAATGAAGATCATATGCAAATGTTACACCCCCGGGAAGTTGATGTATCAACTACCTCCATCGGGGCCCGCAAACCTTTTGGTTTTTCATCTTCTGGGGTTAGGGTTTTGGAATTTCCTTATGTTAAAAAGGCCCTTAGAGCCTCATTGTAATAATCATATTCTTGCGAATGCAAGTAGCTGTCACATCTCTTCTCAGAGATAAGCTGCCACTATTCTAGCGAGTCTTTCACTCTATATTTTTACAATCTCTATACATTTCTTTCATTAATAGAAATCGTGTATTATTGTATATATGTGTTTATGTTTGCATCTCTGATAAATTTATGTTATATTATTGGATATCCGCGATATCTCTATGCATTTATTTATTATATCTCCGCTCTCATTTCGTGCCGAAAATAATCCGGATCAGTATAGGCAGTGGTTTTATGCCTATCAATCCCAAACTCCTTGCAATAGTTCTCAAATTCCAATGACGAAAATTCACCACCATTATCAATTCTTAAACATTTAATGGACCTACCAGTGCTCTTTTCTACCAAATCTCTAAATTTCTTGAAAACAATAAATACATCAACTTTACTCCTCAACATATAGATCCACACCTTCCTAGAGAAATCATCTATAAAAGTTACAAAATATGATGATCCTCCATACAAAATAGTAGGGGATGGTTCCCAAACATCAGAATGGATATAATCAAGGATTCCCTCACTGGTGTGTCTTCTAGTTTAAAATTTCTACCTATTCTGTTTTCCGTAATACATTGCTTGTAGAAATCTAACATTAAAGACTTTAAAGAAGGAAGCAACTTGCGATCAGATAGTACCTTCAATCCTCTTTCACTCATATGGCCCAACTGTTGATGCCACATTCAAACAGAATCACTTTCATTCTCGGATACAGTTGTCACATGATCTGACTCGGTTCTTCCTTCTAACAGAAACAGGTTACCGACTTTATTCGCTTTCATAACAAGTAGGATTCCTTTGTAGACTTTCATTACTCCACCTTGAACAATACTTTTATATCCTCTAGTATCTACGAATCCCAAAGAGATTAGGTTCTTCCTTAGCTTAGGTACATGTCTCACATCAGTTAGTATTTTAATAGTTCCATCAAACATCTTAATTTGAATGCTACTAATTCCCACAACTTTACATAATATATCATTTCCCATGTAAACAATTCTATCATCTATAGACTGGTAAGTAACAAGCTAGTGTCTATGAAGACACATGTGATTTGAAGCATCAGAATATATTAACCACTATTGATCATGATGTGAACCAATACTAATTGATCAAACTTCATCAGTCATACCTAAACCTGTTGCTGAACTTTTTTCGGTTGCATTTGCTTCCTTTGTCTCTTTTGGAGGGTCTTCTTTGGAGGCTTGTTGTCTCTTCCAATAATCCTTCTTCAGGTGTCTAGATTTGCCACAAAACCAACACTTAAGTTTCCTTGTCTTTCCCTTTGACTTTGACCGAGAGAAAAGCCTCTAACCCTGTCTTATTTCTTTAGGTCTGCCTCTGACCATCATCGCCTCAGATGTAGAGGTTTATGAATTATATTTCTTCTTTGTTTCCTCAGACAACAATGCTCCAACAATAACATCAGACTCAATACTTTATGTTGTTCTTAAACTAATAGAGGTAACAAAGTGATCCCATGACTCGGGCAAAGAACACAATAATGTAATTGCCTTATCTTCAGATTCAAATTTCACTCCCATGTTAGTCAACTGGACTAAAAGAGTATTAAAAGTATTCAAATGATCATCTATTTTCATACATTCCTTCATGTGAAAACTGTACAATTGTCTTTTCAGGAAGAACCTATTCGTCAAGGATTTCTTCATTTACAATCTTTCCATCTTCGTCCACAAACCGACAACTGTCTTCTCCAAGACAATGTTGAACAAAAAATCATCGTCCAAACACAACCATATGGTACTCATTTCTCTCACATAAATATCATCCCTGTCTTCATTTGTTATGGTCACGGGTTGTTTTTCTTTTCCCAAAAGAGCCTTCACCACACCTTGTTGCACGAGCAGATCGTGCATCTTAACCTTCTAGATCTCGAAATTGTTCTTACCATTGAAATTCTCAATTTCAAATTTAGCACTCTGAGTTTTCATCATTAGCAAAAGAAAAAATTCCAAAACCACTGCTTAGAATAATCGATCCCTTTAAAATGTGGAGGAATAATGGTATAAACTCCAAAAGGTTTAATAAAAAATCATTTTTACTAACCTCGCCTCTTAAAAATAAAAATAAAATTCACCTTTACTTTTTACTTTATACATTTACTCCATAAAAAACATTTTAAAACATCCACCCAGTTGACCTGACTTGTTCATGCTTTAAAAAAAAAAATCACTTTTGAGATAATTAAAAAAATCACTTTTTAATTCCTCTTCCTTTTGTTTTATACATACAATATTTAATACCAAATATTGTAAAAAATTTCATACCTTAAACGTTTTCAAAAGACACGCGAATATTTCCTTGAAGGGGGATCAACGCTCCTTCACTATGGATGGGGGAGCACTAGTGTGAGATCAACTCTCCCTCACTATGGATGGGGGAGCTTTAGCACTATGTGATGCATTTTCCAGGTGCACGCGTTTTCCGAAAATTTCAATTTCACAAGTGTGAGTGCATCGGTGCGCCTCTCACACTGCCTAGGGAGTGCCGATGACTTTATACTCAATTTCCACCTGCGGAACCTACTTAATTCAACTTATCTATGATATCAATTGTTAGAATTGAAAATGAGGAAAAAAAAATTCACGTATGATAATCAACAATCACACAGATAAGAAACACAGAGATTTCACATGGTTCACCCAAACATTGGGCTACATCCACCAAGCATAAGTATCAGTTGTCTTATTACTCAGATCATGGAGATTACAATAGATTTTCAAGCTCTCTCATAACCTCTCTCACATCCTCCCATCTCTTATTTGCCTCTACGGGCTTACATAAATTTATATACATTTACACAAGAAACTGATTATTAAATGCAATCTCATCCATATTCTAACTTGGTCTATTTAGTTGCAACCAACGCAGAATAATAGGATCTAAATCTATTCATGGGAATTCGTTGTCACCAAATTCAACAATGACAAAGCAAGTCTCTTTTGGGAATCTACAACTATAAAATTTCTTTAATCTCTTTGTCCAACTTTGCATTTCAAAGTTCCTTCACTGAAACTTCCACGACATTTTCAGCATGGAAACTTGTATACTTAAACTGAGTTCAAGTATATACAAATCTTTTTAGTCTAATGAAAATGATACAATCTTATAATTTGTTGAAAAAGGAAAAGATACAATCTTGTAATTTATTGAAAAAGGAAAAGATACAATCTTATTTTTTTAACATAGAAGATTTTACCTTTTCGATTTCAATACGCATATCTTATAATTTATTGAAAAAGGAAAAGATACAATCTTGTCTTTTTAATATAGAAGATTTTACCTTTTCGATTTCAATATGCATATGGTTTTTCATTGACGGATGAAATGGAAGTTATTTTTAATTGTGGGAAAATTAATATAAAAAATTAAATTTTTAATAAGAATTGGTTCACATGCAACATTTTTTTCCAAATATCTTCAATCAACTTATACATTTAAAATAATGTGCAAATGCTTTCGTTAAGAACCTAAAAAAAACTCATAACATCAAAATGTAAGTATCTCCAACCAACTTATACATTTAAAATAATGTGCAAATACTTTTGTTAAGAACCTTAAAAAACTCATAACATCAAAACGTCCAAACTCTCAAACAATACACATATTTAGTTGCAATGAAAAATGTACAAGACTTATGCCAATGTCATGCTTGTCTACTCCATAAATACAACATTAAAGGATCAAGAAAGTAATCAAACGAATTTAACCTTGTTGATTTAATGTTTCACTCTTTAACCTTGAAAATAGATGAAGGAAAAGAGGTTTATCAAATACCATTGACAATTTACATTGAATATTAGAGTATTAGTACTAAGTTAAGTTAAATGAATAATAAACAAAATTAATTATGTTCAAATATTTATAGTGCACTAAACCATAAAATACTTCAAAGCATATTTCAAGGGAATATTGTAATATATTATTTCTCAATTCTACTAAATCGAGACTCTTCAAGTTCGATTCCAACAAAAACAATTGAATATTTTTCCTTTTAAATGACTCTTTTTGTTAATAGATTCATGCCAAACTGATGCAGGAGCATCGTTAGCAAAGACCACGTGGAGGGAAAACTCAATGCCATAGTGCACGTTTTTAAATTAATCAGAATCTAAACGCTGGCGTTTTTCTGTAGATCCGTTTTGAACAGATGATTGAAGACGAGCGAAATGCTCAGAAATTGAATGATCGCAAGAGATCTGGGAGTTTCACTCTCAGTCTTGAATGTAAGGGAGCTTGAGTAGTTGTTAGTTGTTACTTCAATAGGAGAGGTAGTCAGAGTGAACCCTAGGAACCTTCCTGTATATGTAGATGCATGGAATGCCCAAATGAGGTTGTTGGAGGAGTATTGTCATTGAATAGGAAGTAGAATAGTTTGCTTTGAGAGAGCTGAGACTCTGTTATAGTCTAACCTGCACATATTGTAATCAGACATTCATCTTAATATAAATAAATAATTTTTTCCTGCATATGAACTTTCAGTGTGTTTATGTATTTTCATTCATTGTTATGATTTTATATGTCATTCATGTTTTGAATGTATGAACTGGTGAATAATTGAATAAGTTTCAATTGCTTCTCTTCTTTGAGTTTTCGAGTCCAAGGAGTGCACATAGTTCGCAAGGAGTGCATTGATAGAGGTGAATTAACCTTAGAGAAGCTTAGGAGAGGTAGCATTGATCTTCATCAGCAGAAGTTCAAGGAGTGCACATGAGCAACTCTGTGTTGAGTTTAGAGAGAGACACAATTATAGAATAGTCTGTAAAGAGGAGCTCTGCAAGGTGTGCATCAAGAAAGAGAACACCAAGAAGGCCAGAGGAATTTATTTTCAATAAATCCTTCGGATCTGAGTTTGACAAAATCCCAGAAACACAAGGAGTGTGTGGGAAATGGAAATCCTCCAAGGATCAAGCTCATAAGGGATAACACTTTTCAAAAGTGCAGAAGAGACCCAATAGACAGACTCAAAGGAGGAGAAAAGGTTGAATCCTTTGAATACTTAGAAAATATTCTAATTCAGAAGAGTTCATAAGCTCAGGAGAGAGGAAAATAGTGATCATCAGATCACATCGCAGATAATTATTCATTGTGGAAGAAAGGAAAAGTTTGAGATTTGAGAGTTATGAAGTCCAAAATTTCAAAATGAACCTAACCGTCGACCTGGGAGAGGGAGATATGAACTGTTGGAGGTATATCTCAGTCATCCTTTTAGGAGAACTACCAATTTCATGAGATCGATGGTCACCTCACATTGCGGGGATAGAAGGTGCTCGAACTTTACAAAGTTGAGGGTGGGCTGCAATCCAAACCATGGTTTTGGAGAAAGGATGAGTTGAGGCTTAAGGTGAATTGCAGGGCGAAAGGTAATTTAGTCTCAAAGCACCTTCGAGCATGCCCACAATCACATGTTTACGTGAGGTCACCACCCAAGGTCACCTCTAAGGAGTATCCAAGGAAAAGGAGAGAGTGGAATTTCTAAAGTCCCGAAGTCCCGAAGTGATTTGAGACCGTCCATCATCTGGAAGGACGCATGGCAGAAATCCATCAGTTTGGGTGAAGGTGCTCCGAGTGGAATGAATGCATAGAAGTTTGAAACTTTCGAATCCCAAAGGACCAAACAGCCAAAGAGTCGAAGCGTCAAAGAGCCGAAGATATCTGGACCGTTAGATCCATAGAGACACGTGGCGACATATCGCAAGCTTTGGGTAATGTTGGTCCTTGGTTATGGAAGGAAGCGAAGATCAAGGAAGAAAAGGTAAAATGAGAACTGTGCAGGAAAAACAGTGACTGTCACTAGGTCGAAGTAAGCAAAATAGAAGAAAATATGGAGCGAAGTATGGAAAAAGCAAGCCATTGAATGAGGAGATCAAAGATGACAGATCAACAAGAGAAAAGAATTGTAGACAACTCAGCAAGAAGAGAAAGCCACCATTGGATTCTTTGGAGCACCGCATGATGAGGAAGGAAAGACAGGCTAGCAAATCCTGGAAAATGCAAGTCAAGTTGACCTAGGGTTTTGGGTAATTAGGGTTTTAACACCTAGGTTTCGGCCTAAGGCTATCGGTGAGGAACTATAATGTATAAATAGAGGTCGAGAGGACCTGGGTCAAGAGAGTGGTAACATTGGGTATTTCTATTTATTGTGGTGGATTGAGAGATTATTGTATGGTGAGAGAGAGAAGTGCTGAGAGTGAGAGACTTCTAGTATTGTAATATCTTCAGCTAGGTGTGAATATCATATCCTGTAGCTGGGTGTGCAGGAAGGGGAGAGAAGAAGAGAGAGGATTTACTGGCCAGAGTGCAAATCAGAATTGTAAGATTTATCTTAATATATCATAAGCCCAGTTATGTGGACGTATCCCTAGAGAGAGGGTGAACCACGTACATTTTGTGTTGTATGTGTGACTGATGCTTGGGATTCCTATCATTATTATGTTGTCATTTGCATTATTGTGTTAGATTAGATATATAGCTGCGCAGAGTATATCTAGTTGATGAGTGACACATGAATGCTACATTATTGTTGTATTAGTTCCACTTGATATTCCCCAGGTTGTAGACATATCTGTCCTACAACCCCCCTCTTAGCTGCTTCAGGTGAGACTGCATCTGCTTCACAGGTGTTTTCGAAAGGGCCAGTAGCTAGGGCTTGTTGGTGCGCTCTTGGAGTGAACCCCAGGTATGCCCCTATGCCAACAGGTAAATTTCATTAGGGTTTCAGTTGAAAGTTGAAACTTTTGAAACTCGAAGACCCAAAGTGAATATGGGTAGTCAGATCCAGTGGACAGGTGGCGTGAATCTATGGATTCTAGGTAAAGACCCGAAGTAAATATCAACCATCCGATGCGGGAGAATTAGATATGAATCATTGGTTTGGAAGAGACAGATCTCATCCATCAGTCCAGAAGCACCATCAATATTGTAAGATCGACGGTCACGCTCGATTGCGGGGCCAAAAAGTGCTCGAATGTTAAAATTTTGAGGACGGGCTGCAATCGAAACCACGGTATCGGTGAAGAGGTACGTGGAAACTGGAGGTAAATTGTGGGGAGAAAAGTGGTTGATCCCAAACCACCCTTTGGCGTGCTCGCAATCATACATTTATGCAAGGACCTAGCCTGAGGTCACATGCAACAAGGGGCTAATGAGAAAAGAGCTAGTACCTGAAACCTGAGAGTTTAGCGGTTGCGGAAAGAGGTCGCGGGTGCCATAGAACCTGCACTAGAGGGTTGAGAGGACCTGTGTTAATTTGAAAATGAGACCATTACGGTATCAGAGAGCCAATTTAGTTCGAAACTGAAGATCCTAGACCGAGATTTCGTGCAGCCCCGAGGAGAGGAGGGGGGGTCTGCATCAAGTGGTATCAGAGTAGAATTTTTTTCTTGAAGACAATAGGAAAAAGAGGAAGAGAGATAAAGGAGATATTCTTATATCATCAAGAGGTATCAGCGTTGATTTGTCCATAGATTTAGGATGAAGGATATAGAAAAGACAATATGACTACACCAAGTAGTATCAAGAACTGAATTGTGTCTGCACATTGTAGGTAAAGGTGAAAAGGTGAATAGAAATAATTTGATGAAATCAAATAGGCTCAGAAGCTGGAGTTTTCCTGTAGAACAGTGGGCCATGGAGCCAAATTCTTTTAAATCTAACTATGTCTGTGATGCAGGTGTAGCAGAGGAAAGACAACCAACAAATATTGTCAAAGAGGAGGAGAAGGAGTAAACACTGATGTTTTCCCCAACAAAAAAAGAGGAGAATTCAGATGAATTTCTCACTCAATGGGAGCGAGAGTTTAATATGATAAAGGTTTGGTTGGACAATACAAAACCAAAATATGGATGCCAGGAGACAATCATGTAGATTTTAGGAGAAGAGCATTCAGCAGAATTGCTCAAAAGTTTCAGCCAGGAAGTTGAAAGGGAGATAACTGCAACATTGGAGCTTGGAGAAGAAGAGGAAGAACACAACATAGATTTTGTTGAGATGTGTGAGGAATTAGAATCCCATGAGAGAAGAGTAAATATGCATAGTAGGCATCTCCAAAAGGCCAAATTGGAAACATGTGGAGGAGCATACCATCCTGGGGAGCAGCTGGAGGAAGTTGGAGTTGAACCAACACAAGTGGAGATGAAAAAAGTTAGTCTATCAGAGGAGGAAGATGAGAAGAAACTCAGTGGTGAGATTGTAGAACTGGAGTCTGCAACATAGTGGTAAACTAATGCCATAGGAGATTAATATAACATTAAAGTTCAGATTGATTAGATTGGTGAAGAGGAGAAAGAACACACATTTCAATGTGCCCAAGAGATGGAGAAAGAAGAGCATTCGATGAAAATACTCAAGAATTTAATCCAAGGAGATGAGAAAGAGATAACCATAGAATACAAACCTACAATAGAGGAGGAAGAAACAAATAGCATGGATCTTTTTGATCTATGTGAAGAGATGGAGGCCCTGGAGAGAAGGGTAAACATGCAAAAGCATCTTATCCAACAAGTCAGGTTGGAAATTGATCGACATAAAAGACAACAGAGCATACTGCAGGGGGAAAACCAGCCAATGGAACAGCTGGAAAAATAAATACAGGATATAAAGAGATTGATGTTGGAAGAAGCACAAGATGCAATCATCAGAGAAGTATGGGACAAAAGAAAACCTGCAGAAGCAGTAGGGAAAAATAAGTTGCAAGGAAAAGGAGCAGATGAATAGATCCAAGAGAAAGTATGGGACCCTGGAGGATCTCAAAAACATGGTAGAGGGAGCCATGAGAAAGAGCTTATGTTTTTCCCAGCAGTGGATTATGATGTAGGAGCATCTTCAGGAAAGCCCACGTGGAGGGACAACTCAGCTCCATAGTGCACTTTTTTAAATTAATCAGAATCTAAAAGATGGCGTTTTTATGTAGATCTTTTTTGAATGGATGATTGAAGAAGAGTGAAATGCTCAGAATATGAATGATCGCAAGAGATATGGGAGCTTCACTCTTAGTCTTGAATGCAACATAGCTTGAGTAGTTGTTTGTTATTAGTTCTATATGAGAGGTAGTCGGAGGGAACCCTAGGAACCTTCCTGTATATGTAGATGCATGGCATGCTCAAATGAGGTTGTTGGAGGAGTATTGTCATTGAATAAGAAGTAGAATAGTTTGTTTTAGAGAGATGAGACTCTATTACAGTCCAACCTACACATATTGTAATCATGCATTCATCTTAATAGAAAGAAAGAAATGTTTGTTGCATATTAACTTTCTGTGTGTTTATGTATTTGCATTCATTTTTATGCTTTTATATGTCATTCATGTTTTGAATGTATGAACTCGTGAAGAATTGAATAAGTTTCAACTGCTTGTCTTCTTTGAGTTTTCAAGTCCAAGGAGTGCACATAGTCCGCAAGGAGTGCATTGACAGAGGTGAATTAGCCTTAGAGAATCTCAGGAGAGTGTTGATGGGCGAAATTGACCGTCCGTCAACTGAGAGAGTGGAACCGGTCCGAGGTTGTCTAATAACCCAAGCCGTTTGGAATGAACCACCCTGACGGGTTTAGCGGCTCCGTTAGCCGATCTAAGGTCCTAGGAAAATCAAAGAGAAAACTAATCTAAACTAACTAATCTAATTAAAACAAATAAAACTAACTAAACTAACATAAAACTAAATGAAACAAATTAAACTAACTAACAATAAATAAAACAAACTAATACTAACTAATACTATACTAACTTCTATTTGAAATATAACTTATCTACAAAATATACAATATTCACAAAATACAGATTTAAATAAAACCTGGAAAACTCATTTGCAATCTTCCCTAAGACAGAGAAAGGTATTTCTTTTTTGATTTTATAATTTTATAAACCAGAAATAAAACTTACTGAAATTAAACAATCTAATATACTAATTAACTAAAATACTAACAAATATACTAAACAAACAAATGACAAACTGACCTGGAAACGCTCCAAATTTGTCCTGTGTATGATGACTTCGAAGCTGGTCAGAGGAAGGAAACTCGCACTGGATGATCCAGAAGCTTCTCATAAACGATAGGTTGCACTGCTCTTTGAGTAGTTTACAGGACAAACAAGACATAAAAAATCATAACAATTATATGATTTATAAATCTCTGCAATAAGGGAAACCTGTTATGCAAAAACTTATACTTAATAATTCAACTTATGAAGAAGAAAAATCTGTCATTCACAAACTGAATCA
>SNQJ01S0148038.1:23655-34275 GCA_010110895.2 Picea sitchensis
AAAACCAATTGGCATCATATGTTATTTTCTGCGCTATGGGCTTATCGAACGACAGTAAAGACTGCTACAGGTTTCACGCCATTTTATTTAGTCCATGGGGTCAAGGCAACTCTTCCCATCGAGTGCGAAATTCCCATCCTACGCACCGCAATTGAGCTATTACCTGACACTGCTCCAATGGAGCGGCGCTTGCTGAACTTGAAGTCTCTGGACGAAGATCGTTGATCTTCCTTACAGAACAACGAGGAAGCTAAAAAATGATCCAAAGCTACCTTTGATCACCATGTCAACCTTCGGTCATTCCACGAAGGTGACCTTGTCCTGGCTTATGATATCGCTCATGATACCTTTGGCCATGGAAAGTTTGAATCACTTTGGCATGGCCCATACATTATCCAACATTGCCTCACCAAAGGCGCATATATCCTGGCCTCCCCCGAAGGCCTCTCTCTCAAAGAACCTGTCAACGGGTTGTATCTCAAGAAATTTTATGCTTAAAATTAGTCATTCTACTTTAGGTTATGTTTTCTTGTTTAGTGTTTTTAATCTTTTTCTCCTACCCTATCGTCTAAACTATCCTTTGTTCTATTGACAGATGCTTCCTCCACCAGCCTACCACATTGGTTATGCCGACGGCGCCAGCCATTGGACGCAAAATCTCACTTCAGCTGCTTGGGCTCTATACACCCCCTCACATGACATGCTACATTCAAGCGGCATATGTTTGGGGCCAGCAACCAACAACCAATCCGAATACACTATGGTCATTGGTCTCCTGGCCGACACCCAGCGTCATCATATTCGTCACCTTAGTGTCTTCCTCGACTCTCAACTAGTCGTTCTCCAGCTCAACAATGTATACCGTGTACGCGATCTGTGCCTCTTTCGCAAATACCTGCAGGTTATATTGTTATCTCGACATTTTGATTCCATTACATTTACACATATTTCAAGACAATTGAATCAAACAACAAACCTAATAGCTAACATGGTGTTAGATTGGCATATATCACATCAAGCTACACATACATAAAACATCTCATAAATCCTGTCACAACATATAGATACAATAGGCATCATCATCATCATCAACAAAAACACATGTAGACAACATCAGGATCTCCAAATATGTATACTCATATATATATATCAAGGCCTATCCAGCCATCCGAAAGTTTACATAACAAAAATACATGTGCCTGCAGGCCAACACAGCACCTCGGTACAAAAATCGGGGCACCAGCCTATATACAACCAAAAAGATATACATCATGCACCACTCATGGTGCCTCTATCATGCCACCACCTGCCCCTCCCTCAGGCGGAGGTGGTGGTCCACCACCACCTGTCCCAGGAGGTGGTGGAGGACCACCCACAGGACCCTCCTGCCCCGGCGGCAGGCATCCACTAGTCATCGCGGCAAGCACAACTGCTCATCACACTATAGCCCGCCATGGTGGCGGTACTCCCACACACTGCTCCAGGAAGCTCTCATCCTGGATACGTGTCCACATGCCCTCAGGCACGTCCTGCAACACCATCTCCAGACGACGACGTATATCATCAGAGTCCACTCCGGCTACTGCCGGAGGAGCATGTGATGGCCCTGCACCAAGGTCATCGAATCGGCGCCACCTCGCTGCCCTCTCGGGCTCTGCTGGTCGACCCAAAACATCCTCCCGCTGCCACCTCTCACCCTGTGGTCATCCCTCTGGCTCTCGCCGAGCTGGCACTCGCTGCATCTCCACCTCGCGCCTGCGATGTGCCACATCTGCACATGCAAAAAACAACAAAAAAACATCGTATCAGCATCTATATCATATATGGACTGCTATATCACCAAACAACATAAAACAAACACATGCACAATGCTGGAACATACCTCGATGGTCAAAAACCTCCCCTGGAGGCAACACCATGTCCGGGTCACCCCGGAAGTCAACCCCAGCATAGGGGTACTGCAGTACTACCTGCAGCATCTGCCGCCATATCCGTGCCGTATCCGCTGAAAAATAGTGGCCACCTTCACCACCACCGTGACGAACCAAAACTGTAGACCACTGCCTCAATCGAAGCTCTCGTGCCCCCGACATCTCTAGTAAAACTCTCGGGTGCAACATGGGCACCCTCTCCAAAAACCAGGCTACCAGGATCGACCCAAAAGAAAAATCTCCTGTACCTGTGGATCGACAATGGTCCAACTGCGTGATCATCCGCGCATGCAGTGTCAGCCCCCATGCAAACCACTCGTCTCCCACCACCACCCTCTCCAGTACCAACAACTGGCCACCACTAATCCACTGGGTCGCAAGTGACCCGTATATACGCAGAATCATCACCGCTATACAACGATGTGCTAGGGAATCAATAGCACTGATGCTCACCACCGTCCCCGACATAAAGTCTGGGCCTGAGTAGTAGCGCGCACCAATCATGGAAAGGGATATATCCCTCGGAAGCACAGGCTCTGCCGGTAGGGGCGTTCCCCGAAAGGGGAGCCCAGTCAAAAAATATACATCCTCCACCGCAGTGAAGGGGATCTGCTCTCCTCGCACGAGGAAGTAGTGCAGCTCTGAACTCCACATCTGAAGCAGGAACTGTAGCAAGTACTCCTGAGCCCATATCAACAGGCACTCAAAGAACTTTAGCAACCCACAGGTTGCTAAAGTCGCCCGCACCCCAGGCCCCTCATTGGCCATAGCCTCTCGCAACTAGGCCCAGTCTCTCTCTCGCCACCGCACTGGCATCGTCACTGCTGGCCACCTGCAAACAACATAGAGTCCTATATCAGCTCAGATACCCATCAACAACATCAAATAGACTCATTTTTTACCCTTAAACCTTGCCTCAAAGGCGCGGTTTTTTCACCCACAGGCGCGCACACATGCGCGCCTGTTCACTATACAGGCGCGCATATATGCGCACCTGTTCACTGCACAGGGGCACTCTTGAGCGCACTCTTGAGCGCACCTGTTTATCATACAACCGCACAATGGTGCACGCCTGTCCAACCCATAGGCGCACACTGGTGCATGCCTGTCCAACCCACAGGCATGCACTGATGCGCGCCTGTTCACCTCACAGGTGTGCCCCTAGGGCGCGCCTTAAATTCCCTCTATTGCGCACCCATGTGCGTATATTCGGTGGACAGGCGCACATGTATGCGTGCCTTCCACTGAATCGCCCGCGCATGTGGGCCTAGACCTCCTACAAAATCCTCTAATTACCCCTGTATGGCCCCCCGTACCCGCCCTACCCAAAAATTGAAAACCTATTTCTATGCAGGATGATCAGACCACTAACCTGATACTTGCAAAACACCGATCGAATGCCTCGTCCTCCCTGAATCTCCAAATCTCCTCTGAAATATGCTCGTCCAGTCACTGTTGCAGCAGGTACAAATGAGGTGGAAATGTGGGCCCTACAGCTATATATAGGCCTTTTGCCAAACTTCAACTCACCATTCTGGGAGCCCAAAGTGTCCATTTTTCAAACCGTCTTCAGCCACGGGATCAGCATCCAGCCACCTACATCATAGCTGTCCCTGGGTCACTTTTTATCCTGGGCCCCCGGGGCGCCTCTTTTTCATATCATGGTCAGGTACGCACACGCATTGTCACATTTATCTAATACATGCTCATATCTTTGATTCTCTTCAGATATTGTTCACTTTGGGTATTTGGTTGTTATGTGCGCAGGTACTTGCTCATCGGTCATCGACATCATCCCTTCAGGTATATATTCAGCACTGGCATGTAGTCTCTCCCGCTGTATTGCATTTACATTTCCAGTCACACCCGCTGATATTGGCCTTTAGGATCCTCATTCCCGACTCTGCAGTACCCACACCTCCATTTGCATTTTCGGTACTGTTACCCGGTAGCATTCTTCCCCACATGAGTTGTCCCATTCATAGCACCTTTTAGCACTTTTTGACACTCATGCTATTCTTCATTACCCTTTAGGGATGGGAGTCCCGATAGTCTTTCATCATGTCGTGAATCAGCCACATACTTATTCTCCTCATTTTGCTAGCTTTCCCACCTGGACTCCCAGATTATCTCTTTACAGTTCTATTTTTTACCTGCACCTCCACAGTATCATGAACCCTCCATTTCATCCACAATCAGTTTGCCCATCTACGAACCTACCCTCATTTCACCTACCTCATACAGAAACTCACCAATGGGGCCCCCACCCTTCATCAGTTTTCCAAGACAATTCTGCTCTCCCTGGGGTACGCATTTCACACTGGGGCACCCGTTTCTATATTTGTACACTTCTCCCCAAAATTATTTATTATTTATTGTACAAACGCCTTTATTACCAGTCATTACATTTTCTTTTTGTCGTCCCCATTGGCGACTTGCTTCCTTTTGGCCACACACAACCCATGTCACCCTTGGTTGGAGTTTCACTTATCATCTACCCTTGCCGACATCGTCCATATCTTCAGAGTACTCCACAGGTCATTTACCTCTACCCTTTGAATTTGTCCACCTTGTCCTGCCTCTGGCACAACTTACCACCAGTCTTGTCGTCCCCCTGACACTCGACCTTGTTACACAGTTGCGGCCACTTTTTATACATCCTCCAACCAAGGGAAGTCTTGAGTCTTCCCACGTCTTGACTTCATCCATGTACCTCTGCCACTTCCTCACCTTAGTAGATTCCACGAAGCCCTTTGCTTCTCGGAGTCGCGTCCCCCTTTTTTCGACATCAGCACCATTTTCCGAAAGGGCGACAATATCTTGATTCTCATTTTTCTATTGAATGAGAGATCTCAGACGGCACAGGGTGAAACACCATTGCTCCCTGTTGTCGTTGGCCCCCATAACATTCGACGCCAACACTTTCTCATGTTATGGTGGGTCTTACTTTGCGCCTATTGCAGTTATTTTTGTCATTTGCCGAAGACCTCTGAACTTGGTAGGGCCATCAATGCTTGCATCATCGTCGCTACTTCTTACCGCGACCGTTACCTATTATTCAGAGTATGTTCCTTTGCAGAATTGTCTTCTGCCTTTATCATTACCACCCCCGAGGGCGTTGCATTTGTCTACACCAACACTTCATTCATCTTTTTTCAGAGTTACATCACACGAGCATGGGGTATGCCCACCTCGTTTGTACACAGTTGTATATTTTACACACCTTATGGAAGGTCGGGTTCTACTAGTTCCTTTCTCTTCCAAAGGATTGCTCTCACCGATCCCACTATTGCTCTCTCTTACACACAACATTCTCAATAGAAGAAACATTGATGGATTTCAGCTATATGTATGCTCCTAACCTCATCCATCAGGGGGTATCTGTTATCACTGAAATTTCATCCGCACATGGCGACAAGAACTCAGCATCGTCAAACAGTAATGAATTCATTCATGGCATTGAATTAATTCCACAACATTCCAAAAAGGTCAAAAACTATACAAAGTAGTGCAAAAATTGAAGAGCGCTTTACAGCAGTTGGGTGCGCATGCACATGCGCGGAACAAGAACGTACCATGCACGCATACGCGCACGATGCACGGTTGTTGGCCCAAAAACCCGTGCACCTGCTAAACGACGCATTTATTGAATTGGTCGGCCTCCCAACCACTTATGGATCAGCTCCCAAGCCAATTTTACCCTCAAATCAGAGCTGAATCCGCATGGTAGGCTGGTCAAAGACCTAATCAAGCCCTAAAGAGCCTCTTTTCACACTACAAAGGAGTTACATAATCACCCAATGCAATGCTATAAAAATCCATGAAGAAACCTCATTTTCTCAAGGAATTTCATGTAATTTTATGCTTCTTAGATTGTTTTAAGGACTCACTCCTTGATAATAACACATTAGCACCATTTCATTGAGCAATCCACCTCTCCATTGAGTGGATTTGCAAAGGAGTTTTTTCATCACCATTTTCATTTTCTTGTTGTAAGAAGAGCAAGCTTGTGAGGGTCCAAGAGCCTTCCTTTGGAGGAAGAAGGGACTCATAGTCCCCTTTCTTCATTGTGCTTTGATTTCATCAATAGATCAGCCTAAAAAACATTGGTGACATTGGTCTTTTTGTCCTTGTTATCTCTATATTTCCATGCTTTTAGTTTTAGTTTGTATTTGTTTAATTCCTGTTTGTATTTGTGTTTTCTTTTCTCTAACTCTTTCCTCTACAACTGTCATGCTCAGCAAGACCCAACTGGGCATGTAAGCACCTATTATTTTCTCACCAAGGTGACGAAAAGGGTGCAAACAGTCATGATCATCTATTATCTTTTTACGCTGTCCCTTTTCCATAAAGGAATGAATCAAAAAGATGTCTCCCTGTCATAGGAAGTTGTTTTTATAAAACATTTCTGGAGATAAATAAAGGACAGTGCTAAAAAATTCTGATGAGGTCTAAAAATATGCTAAGATTTTCAGCGTCACCCTGCTCAACTCTATATCTACAAAAGAAAAACAAAATAAAATTATTAATAAGAGATGTGGGAAGTGATTGTAAACCCGCCGGGATACTGAACATGTCTGCTGGCAGCGGGTAAATGCATGCATGGCGCCAAGACAACTTCGTCGGGGTACTCAATAGGCCCGCTGGTAGCGAAGCAATGTCGAGTACATGACAATCTGCAAAAAATATAAGAAACCTCTTTAATGTCCCTTATTCTGATCTAGAACTTCTTGACAGAATACAGATGTCAGAGTGGGTTAAATGGAAACCCTGTCGAGGCTATGGATGCCTGCTGGCAGCAGTGGCCATGCCAATAGTATTGAAGATTTTATCTTTAATATCGTGACTTGCTAATCTTAAGTTTGTTATCAGTTTTCATCTTTTGAAACACTGCTGGAATGATTGGTTAATGATGATGTTTATACGATTTTCTGGTTGTTATTTTTGAGTTGAAATTTTCTTGGTTGTCCTAATCTGAATTTATTACTTTTACAGAGATAACTACTTCTTCCAGTGTGTCGCCATTGTTGGCAGCCAATTCATTTTTTTATCATCCTATAAGCTGCCTACACCTATGTCTTGCGAACATCAAGTTTTTCGTCGCATTTTTCAAATAAACGACACTTTCATTTCTTGCGACATTTACACATTTGTCGTCATTAAGTTTTCACGACTGTAAGCGTGAAAACTTCTCCTTTCGAGGTCACATTTCGATCACTATCTGAACTATCATGATCTTTTTATCGATATTGCCTATTTCACTTACCTTTGTTTATCGTTATGTGGCTGAAAGGACTTTCAAACTATGCTCATTGGACATTCTTACATTGATTGCATAACTTGATTTTATTGAGTTTGTAAGGCATGGAGCATTTGGATTTATGCTTTTTATGACTTGCTTGATCTTTGATTCTGCATAGGGGCTATGATTAGTTTATATATATATATGACTTTTGATATAACCCTTATGTTAATCCTTTCATAATTTTTGGCTTGTCGACTATGTGAATATCAATTGGCACATTGGTTAAACATTTATACAATGGCACATGGCTAACATTTGGTGTTGGTTTCATGTTGAATATCGATGGTTTAAAAACTATACTCTAACGTTGATTTGGTGCATTGGCATAACACTTACCATTTGAGTCTTTGGTTTGTCAAACGATATGATTTTTGAGCTATGCTATGATTGTTTCAACAAATGTGTAAATCGGCGGTTGTACTTTACCATAACTATCGTGCATGGAAGTGAATGACTCCACCACCTTCGCATGCGCACATTTATGCTTACTCCTTTTGGCTTGATTCATTGTTGTTGGTTTGGGTAGCCCTGTTACTCTGTGTTGATGAATTCGAACCCTTCCCTTACCATGCATTCAACTCCATGGCACCAGTCGTGTGAGTTGAACCCAATGGCAAATAGGCCCTGTTAATGTTTGACAATGCCTGCCAAAATTTGGCAGACAGTGGATGGCTTACCTTCGTGGAACGTTTCGAGGGTTTTAACCTTTGCGTAGATCGACAGTTTTCCATGACCTTCGATGGCTGTCGAGCCAAGGTAGGCGATGTACAATTAGAGATTGATGAAAAATTCATCAGCTCTACCACGGGGTTATCTACCTCTGGGCAGCGTTGGTTTAAGAATTGCAAGGTCGAGGAAGTTCCATGGACATTGTTGTTTCAATCGTGCAAAATCACCTCCTGTGATAGAGGTATGCCCGTAACTATGCTTAAACAACGTTGGCATGATTTATTGATGATAATCAAGTAGTTTGTGACCTGCGAAGGTCGCTACGCACTAGTGTTCTTACACCACCTACGTTTGCTTATGGTTTTTATGGGATACTCTCTTAGTATGCCCTATTATTTGCATCGTAGCCTGTTTAAAATGTCGAAGAAGCACAAAAGACACCAGGTTGATAGTAGCCTTTTTCATTATGGGCTTGTTAAGATTATCGTTGTCTGTCATTTGAGTCTGCACGGGGATTGTTGGAGCAATTTCGTTGCTCGGAATGGTTTCAAGAATCCGAACCCTACACAGGTTGACAAACCTGTGGTGAGCGAGGTCAAGGTTGTACCCCGAGTGCCCTACCTTGCCCTTCTACCTAAACCCTCGGTCGACCCTCCTATCGATTTACCCCACACTGTGACTAAGAGTGTTGAGATTGTTAAGCCTATGAGAAAAAAGCCCAAGGCAAACCTCACTGCAAATGCCAAAGGGAAAAACAATGAACGTTTGATTTCACGGATGGAAAGAAATAAGCCAAAACCCCTTGTCGATCCAAACCCTATCGTGTTGAGTGAGGACTCCGATTCGGAAGTGGAGCGTTTCTTGGCTAGCGAATACCCCTATTCGCAAGGTTTGTGTGCCAAACCCTCATATGATTTTGTATCAAACCTACCCCCTTGCCTAAAGGACGACCCTAAATACCCAGGCAATAAGTTGCCTTGTGAAACCCTCGGTCATTTTCCCAAACCCTCTCCTACTCTGTCTAAACCTACACAGTCACCCTGTGACCAATTCAGTTTGTGGTTAGAGCGATATTATATTGATGTTCCGATTCTCCAATCAAAGATTCAATCTTTGGAGGACCAGATTGCAGTCCTAACCAGTCAAAAGGCCAAGCTACAAGCAATAGATAAGAAACAAAAGACGACCGGCTCCATCCTGTTTAAAAACGTGGAATCAGCCACGACTGTTATAAATTCCAAGCTGGCATAATTAAGCAGCCTCGTCGCTACACAGGTATGTTTTGATATCATTTGTTTTTGTAAATAATCTAGGTTTATATAACGATTTGATTTCAGTTTCAAACAACCATGTCACATCTTGCATAGCCCTGTTATATTGCGTGCATTCTATATATATCTTGGCTTTGAATAAAAACAAATTTCGATTTGATATACGATTGGATCATTCCCAGTTTAGTCTCTCTTAGATTTTCATCGATTTGATTGATCTTAGTGTGGATTTGATTTGTTTTCTTGAGTTAAAATGGATGCTCTGCTGTCAATCGAATTTGTTTGTATCTATTCTAGACAGGAAATGTTCCTCATATTCAATTTAGAAAACGATCACATTTCGATTTGATTTCGTTATAATGCATACGCTATGATTGGCAACAATTTTGATGAGGTTAATTGTTATGGTTTGTTGTGCCATATGACCTTCAAAGGACAGGAATACAACTCGAATCGTTTCCAATGTGACTATGTTTCTTCGAAAACATTGCTTTTTACTAAGCCTGTACAAACACGACCAAATCTTGGAATGGATTTAATTCATAATGATTACGCTAAACCCCAGCCGGTTAATTCGCATTGATTGAAGTATTGTTAGTTCGACCATGTTATGAGTTGGATTCGTATTGCAATGGATGCTCTGTTTGATTTTTATTTGAAGAACGAGTTGGTTATATCCGGATTCATGATTTATGTTAAACTCAATCATGATTTGTTTGAAATTAATGATTTCAATCAAGTTTATTTTCCCATTTTGCAATAACCAATTATCTCTTCTGTTGATTCTATTATTGATCGTGATCAAAGTCAAATCGATCTGGTTACGATTTTATATGAGTTGATTCTCGCATCTGTTTGAATTAATCTACTTGTGGCATGAATCGGTTGATGTCATGACAGCTATAATAATTTTAAAACGATTTTGTTTCAATCTGATCGTATCTCCTGTTGTTGGAAAAACACAACATTTGCCTGCTATTTGTTTGATTGCATTGCTTTCAAATTAGATATGAAACGATTTTGAAAACTGTTTGGTTTTGATTCTGTCTACCCGATTTATGACTATAATCGAAACAGAGTATTGCTATCTCTGTATTCGGTTAATGATGCGGATCTTGTTTGAGTCTATAATAGAATATCAATTTCAATTCATGATTCATTTTAAATGACTGTTGGTTGTTAATTCAATTTGATTTTATTAAAAATATTTGATTTAATTTCAATTCTGATCCTGTACCTTTATTTAGACTATCTACAGAATCAGATGATTCTGTAGCTAAGTCTGTAGAATTAGATTTTTATTGTTTTATTAATTAAATATCTCTCTAACTTGTCTATTTCTGACCTGTTTCAGGTGAATTCGAAATTGCATGGGATTTGATGGACAGTTTAAAGGATATTTGGATATTTTGATTTCATTTTAGTTTCTTAGTTTAGTTGATCT